>JARHVA010002500.1:1802500-1890000 GCA_037957365.1 Torreya grandis
GCAAAGTCATGGGTCACTTCTAAATTATGCTCCATGACTCTCTCCATGAACTCAGTGAGGCCCCCACATTTGAGTTTATTCTAGACTTTTTTTGGCCATGAAATTCCTTGCAAGAGATGGGTTCTAGCCTTTACCTGTCACCTCCCATCAAATCAATGTCCATAGAGCTGAGGTGAGAAGGAGGAAGGTTCTAGATGAAGTAAGGTTGAAAATGGAAATGGAGTTTGGGAAGCCCACCAATGACACACTATATTAGTTATACCCCTCTTATATACATAATTGTGGATCAAATTGATTAAAATCCACCCCTTAGAAAATATATTATACACATGTGGTGATATGATGTTTCTATCATGCATTGTTACTTTTGACCCATGAGGTATTGAAAACATTATTAGGAACGTTGCTTGGCTTATTATAGTTAGTTAAATTGTGAAGTTAAAATCTAATGTTGGTAAGGAGGTATGCAACTCAATTTCCTTCCCTATAGGTATGGATAATTTTGAAGGGTAACATGCCCCTCAAGAGTTGCTTGGTATTTTTGATGATATCTTTTGATAGTTTGAGAGGGAATTATTTTACCTTCCAAAGAATTTAGGATATTTAAAGAATCACCATCTATAATGATCCTATTCTAGTTGATTCTTAAAGCTAAATGCTACATCAAGAAGTTTCCTTGGCCTCTATAAGGTTATTTTTTTGGGTTCCCATAGGACCCATATAAGTGGCGAAAATCTCCCCTTTTGAATTCCTTATAACTCCACCTCTACCTATAAGACTAAAATTGCTTTTTAAGGCACCATCAAAGTCTATTTTCACCTAGAATTTTGGTGGAGCCTTCCATTTTGTATGCTTATAGATAATAGATTTTGAGGTGAAGCATAAAACTTGAGTAATATCCTAGTTTTTGAGGATATGTAAGGTATAAAGAGGGGCAAGATCTTTTTCTTTGGGGGGAAAGCTTTCCAATTTTTTGAAATGGCCTAGCAAAGTTAGAAAAAGTCACATTTTAGTTGGTATCTTTTTCTTAGGAAGAGACCATCATTAAAAATTTTCCATACACACTAGAACCAATGGGGAAGAGTGGGGAGCTAAATAAAGATAAAGGGAGATTCAAGGGGGAAAGTCTACTATACTATGAGGTCTAGGACTTTGTTTATTTTAACCCAAGTTACGTTGAGGTGACTAAGAAACCAATTAAATAATGTTGAGATGAAGGGACACTCAAGGAATATGTGGTAGAATAAATCTTCTACATTCTAATAGATTAGGTATCTATTGGGGACAATCAGTCCTCTTTTGGCTAGGTTGTCTATCGTTAAAATTTTGTCCTGCACCGTAAGCCAAAAAAAGGAATTAAATTAGGAGTAAAGTGTTATACATTAAAAATTTCCAAAAATTTAATTTTATTTCCAAATTAATGTCAGTGTAATGTACTGATTCTACCGAATAGGAACCCTTATCTTCAGCCTCCCAAATAAAATGATCTTCCTTCTGTATGGAAGGAATATGGACCTATATTAAAGATAAGTTGAGGGTCTAAATATCTTGAGATTATTATAGTGAGATTATATCACTTGGGAGAATTTTACAATAACATCTTCCTTTATTTCTTAGTAATCTTTGATCTTGGATCTCCATCTTTACTTGAGGTGTTTATACCACCCTGCCCAAATCCCCTAGGTGGAGGGGATGGGAGATAGCCAGGCATCTTCATAGAAGTCAATTTTCTCACCATTGCCAATTTTCCATAAAATACCTTTTTTTTAATATATCTTTTCATCCAGTCATATCTTTCCATAAGTTATATCCATCTATAGGGCCTTATTTGCATAGGAAATCATCCATTTCCACCCCTTCCAAGTATTTGGCTTTGATAGCTCTTTCCCACTCCCCATTTTATTTCATTATTACATTTATTAATAAATATTTTTATATTTTATACATAATTTTTTTATAAATGATTAAATATATTATTTATTTACATACAATTATTCCATGGATATATTTCATGTTCTCTTGTGTGCCTAGATTTATTAATTAGATACATGTGCTTGTTTTCTGTCAATATCTTGTTACGTCCTTGCCCATACAGGATATTGTAGTCATAATATCATGTCATGTCTTTATTTTTTATGAATCATATGTAACTTCATGATGATTTATTATTAGTATCTGTGGTTACATGAATTTACACATGTGTATCAAAAATTTAGCATATAATATGTTTAGTGCCAAAATTCTTATCATGAATGATACTATTTATAGATTACTAATTTTGGTACCTATGTTTTCATCATAAGTACCATGCATTTAATTAGAGATAATACTTGTATATATTCTTGATTTTTATATATATCCATCCTAAGGGCACATTAGTAGAGTGAAACATATTATTTCTCCCTAGATTTATTTTCATTTGGGTGAATCATATCCTTGAACATATCCTTGAGATTATTATTATCCATAATTATTGTATATGGAGTTTACCTTGGGACATAAATTATTTCCCATCACATTTAAATATTAGGTCATATTGGTTTTTATTCACTCTCTCATCCTTAGATGAGGTTTTGTAGTACTATTAATCATTACATGGTGATTTTTTCTGTTTGTTTTAGATTACAGTAAAAGCAGGTTTTAAAGGGACCCCAAAACCCTTTAACAAGAACCAAAAAGATAAAACATTAATAGCCATTAGGATAGGTAGTCCTCAAACCTACTAAAGATCAGCATCAAAATTAGGTTTTATAGGGACCTGAAACCACAAACATAGTCCACTAAAAGTACCCAAGTTTTACAAGGACCTACAACCTCAAATAAAGTTTAAGAACAAGAACTAAGAAATAGGATCAAAAAATAGAACTAGTTACAACAACCAGCAAAAAGGACCTGAACAAGAACAAAACCAACAAAGAAAACCCTAGGCTTCTATTGTAATTCCATGATCATCTTGACAGCCTCCCTCCCAATCGTAGCAGTATCCTGAATGGAATTAGTAGCCAAGGTAGCAGTAGCTTGCAAGGCTTTCTTCCTTGAACACTACCTTGTCCTATTACTTGGACCCTCCAAAGATATTATTTCTTCATTTTTTCTTTTACCAAGGTTAACTGTAGCAACATAGATGCTTGATGTTACCTGCTCCATCTTTGTTCTACTTTCCTTAATAAGCATTCTAAGATTAAGCTCATAATCTTTAAGTTTTTTTGGGATATCTCTAATTTTCCCTTCTAAATGGTTGATTATGGTCCAATCAACATCTTGGTTATGTTGCATTGTTTCCACTTTCTTCTTTAGACCCATTATTTCATTATAGATCCAAGAATCATCTTAGAAAATAGAGTCAGCTTTAAACTTGGCAGAATGTAGGAAGGAAAGCTTTGTTTCCCTCTATGGAGATTCAAAAGTGTTTTCTACAATTTCATGTGGAGGGGAATCAACCTTTTCAATATGTTCCTCCCTATCCATCTATTCCTCCTCTTTAGTCTCAATAGGGTCTTCATGCTGAACAGGGTCTTCCTTTTCTTATCCCCCAATCTCCATAGCAGGAGTAGAAACCAAAACCATATGATCCTCCTTTCTCATAGAGATTGGATCATTAATTAAAATATCTTTGTCTTTGACACCTCCCTCAGACACAGTCTGATTACCCTCATTGTCAAAATTACTTTATTCTGACTTTCCCTCAGTTGTATCCCCTTCATTCCCTTTCTCAATTTTTCCTTTAGTTTCTGGATAACCTTCCAAATTGGAGCTAAACTCCCCAAAATCCGTCCCTTCCTCTTTCTTCATGACATCCTTCTTAGAAATTTTAGTACTCTCCGACTCAAAATCCTCTTCTACAATATGTTTTTGAGAACTAGAGGGTTCAAGTTTTTCCTTTTCTATCCCTTTAACATTCTCATCCTTCTTACACTTTTTGGACTGAGAATGCTTATGTTTATCAGAATAAGGAGTCGAAGCTATGGATTTATTTTTACAAAAAACCTCTATGAGAAGTATCAGACATTCATGTAAAATGGAGTGAGACTCCTTCTTTCTATGGGCATACAAGCTTTAAAGCAACAAAAAATACAAATAGAAAGGGAAAGAAATTATATCCTTGTGCCTGAAGTGGTTAGAAAAACAAAATGAAATTTGTGAACTCTTTATTCCTACCATCAAGGATAAAGTACCCAGGAATAAATCATAGCACATCTCACCAAATTCCTTTCTTCTGATCCATGTCAAAGAAGTCTCCATTCTTTTCCAATTACTTCTCCTCTACATCCGTCTTCAAATTTTTTTTGTAAGCCGCATTGGAGATACTGGTCTGTTTGGAGAACTTAATACCACCCATGGGAAGCCCTGTGACCTTAGCAATGAATTCCTTAGTAAGCTTCATAGTGACTCCATGGAGAGTAACTCTTTCATCAACCTAGTTTTTATAGAAGGTGGTAGTGATGTGGGGTTTAAAGCCATGCAAACACTCTAGATAACTGACCACCTTCCCTTTCTGTATAATCTTCCAAATGTCCTATCTAGCCTTTCATTCATCACATTTTTTTAGCTATTGCTTTCGTGGTTCACCCCTCATATTGCCTAGAAGCACCCAAACACAAAAGGTAGAAAGGTTGAAATGGAACCAATTATTTGTGCCTTGAAATGGAGTTCACCTATTTGATGATACATGTGGTAACCATGTGACATTCTCTAGAATGTACCTCCTCAGGGAAAGTAATCTAACAACCATAAGGCCACTCCAAAAAATCATTAAATTGCTAATCCAAACAAATCTTCCCCACTTTAGAATGAATGGCATCATAATTAATAAGCACTTTAAGATCAGCGTGCTTATTTAATTCATCAAGCCACCTCACCTTATGCCCTATTTGAATAGCATGATTAGTCATCCAGTTAGCGACCCCATTGGCCTCTCTATATGTATGGGATATGGCCACTTTTTCAAATTTTTGAATTAAGGCTTTGATTTCCATAACCATAGCCTCAATAAACCATGAGATTAAATTTTTATTATTTAGGATGTTAATAATATTCAAAGAATCACCTTCCAACCATAATTTGGAATACCCCAAATTAATAGCTAATTTAATAGTGTAGAGGGTTGTAGTAGGTTTAGCAATATGGCTATTCAAATTACCAATTGGGATAGTAATAACATCAATTACATTTCCCACATGATCTCTCAATACCCCTCCACATCCCGCTCTTCCCAGATTTCCCTTAGCTGCTCCATCAAAGTTCCCTTTGATCCATCCATTAGGAGGAACAAACCATTTTATGATCGATCTTGGATTATCAGTTTTCAAATTAGACCCTTCAAATTGCAAAGGATTATCAATTTGGAAGGTTTGATCAGAATCCCTCTGGGATTTAAAGTTCTCTTTGATGGCTCTAATGATATTCTAACCAAGCACCCATCCTAGAAGTTATTTACTCTTGAATATTCTATTATTTCTTTCTTTCTAGATACCCCACCAGAGATGAGGGAGAGTGAGTTTCCATAGAAAATGAGCATCAGGATCCTTAGAGGGGTAGCACCAGTTTTTAAGAGAGAGTTCCACATTATTTTGATGGACCCATGTTATACCCCAAAAATTAAGAATCTCAGTCCAAAGTTTCTGGGTGTAAGAGCAATTCAAAAACATATGGTCCCTATCTTCAAATCCATTTTTACATAAAATACATCTATTAACCACATTTATACCTCTTTTTTGCAAGTTGTCAAGGGTCAGAATTTTATTTTGAAGCAGAGTCCAAAATAAAATATTAATTTTGGGGGTGAGCCCCTTAATCTAGGCATGAGACCAAAAAGGTTCATTACCCTTTTCCTTTGAAGCAAAGATTGTAGTGACTTTAAATTGGCCACTAGGGTTAGCATGCCAAATAATCTTATCCTCAAGATAAGGATAAAGAGAGACAACATTGAGAGATAATTGGATGTTACTGAAGCCTTGATCAACATCAGTTAAATTCACCCAAGAATCATTCTACCAATAATGACTAACTAATATGCCATATATCTACTTGCATTTGTCAACTAAATCCTTATCATGAAAATATACAATCAAGGGATGATCCTTTAACCATACATCATCCCAAAATGTCACCTTAAGCCCATCACCAATTTTCCAAGAACATCATTTTCTTAAAATTTTCTTGGTCCCCTGAGCAGCCCCCCATATGGAAGAGGGATGAATAACATTAGGAGAAGAGAATAAATTAGGAAGGGATTTAGCATTGAAGAGGTACTTATGTTTCCATATGGCACTCCACTCTTTGTTTTCATGGTAAACTCTCCATCCAAGTTTGGCTAAAAGAGCTTTGTTCATAGTTCTAATTTTTCTGATCCCCAATCCCCCTTCACTGAGTGGTTTGGAAACATGATCCCAAGCAATTAAAGGCATTCTCCTTTTTTCCTTAGTACCAGTCCATAAAAAATTTCTTTGAATTTTTTTAATAGACTCAACAAATTTAATAAGAATTTTAAAGAGACTTAAAGCATAAGTAGGTATGCTTTGAAGATATGCTTTGAGAAGAGTTAACTTACCTACCTAGCTTAAAATATTTCCTTTCCATCCCGCAAGTTTCTTACTGAATTTCTTAATAAGATCTTCCCAAAAGGCATCAGGGACCTTCAGGCCAAGAGGAAAACCCAAGTAAGAAGAGGGGAGAGATCCTATAAAACATCCAAGGATTTTGGCAATTTTATTTTGCCTCTAGATAGGGGTGTTGATAAAGAACACAACAGTTTTATTCTAGTTAACCAATTAACCAAAGGTAGAAGAATATAAGTTAATAGCTTCCTTCAAATTTTTGGCTTCCTTGACTTCAGCCTTACCCATAAATATGGTATCATCAACAAATTGTCCATGAGAATAGATTAGAGGATGGGAAGAAGGTTTTAATCCCTTAAAGAAACCTCTATGGACCAAGTCTCCAATATATCTCCCCAAGCAATCAGCCATAATAACAAAAAGGATGGGGGATAAAGGATCACCTTGTCTTAATCCCCGAGAGGGATAAAACAAATGAGATGAACTTCCATTAACCAGAACAACAATAGAGGAGGTAGAAATCAATTGATGAATAAGACCAACAACCTTTTGGTCAAAGCCAAAAGCTAATAGACTATTTGAGAGGAATGACCAATAAACTCTATCATAGGCCTTAGCTATGTCAACTTTCATATTGAACCCCTAGTTGTTAGAACAAGACAAGGAATGAATATTCTCATGAGCAGAGATGATAGAGTTAAAGATTTGTCTACCTGGGATGAAGCCATTTTGTTGATCAATAATAATTAAAGGAATCACTTGAATAAGTCTAAAAGTAAGAACTTGGGAAATAATTTTATAGAAAGAATTACAAACGATGATCGGTCTAAACTAATCACGAGAATCAACACCAATTTTCTTAGGAATCAGGCACACAATGGTGGAGTTGACTCCCTTAAGCATTTGTTTAGCTCCATAGAATTCCTTCGCAGCATCACATACATCTTTACCAACAAATTTCCAAAGTTTTTGGAAGAAAAACATGGGGAAGCCATCAGGACCAGGAGCTTTATCAACTCCCAGAAAACAAACAGCTTTGAAAATTTCATCATCCTTAGGAATTAAGCTTAACATTTTATTCTATTCCTTCAAAACCAGAGGTGGAATCACTCTAAGGATTTTATCCTGACTATCCAAATTGATGTTAGGATCAACCTTCATTAGATAAGAGAAAAAAGTCTCCATTTCATCCATGATGGCATTTTCCTCTATAATCTTCAAATCTCCCTTTTTAAGGTGTGATATGTGAATTTTGGTTCTATGCTTAAGAGTGGATAGATGGAAAATTTTTATGCTTTTATCTCCTTCACTCAACCATAACAACCTTGATCTTTGTCTCCAATAGATTTCTTCTTTAGTGATGATGTCATGATATTGAGCCAACTTTTCATTTTCTTCAATGGGGAGGTTAGGAGTATATCCTTCCTTCTAAATTTTTACCTGTGTTTTTAGAATATCCTCCTTAATATCATTTTTGTTCTCAAATATATACCAAAGCTATTCTTATTCCATATTTTAACTTCCCTTTTAACATTTTTGAGCTTAGAAGCAACTCTAAAGAGGGTTGTGCCTTCAATATCAATACTCCACCATTCTTCCAATTTACTTTCAAACTGTGGGTGTTGCATCGACATCTTCTCAAATCTAAAAGGAAAATTCTTCTTAAGATTAATTTTAGCAGTAGTGAAAATGAGGGGAAAATGATCCGATCCAATTTTCTAGCAGGCTTCCAATTTACAGATGAACTCTTTAGTCCAATCAGGAGAAATAAGAGCATGATCAAGCCTAGCCTAAATACATTCATTACCAACTCACTTATTACTCCAAGTAAATTGAATTCCATGGAGGTCCATATCCATTAAACCTTGTTTACTTATAAACTCTAGTAAATCTAATCTTCCTTCCAGCTGGGTAGCATTACCTCCCATTTTCTCATGATCATAGAGAGGCACATTGAAGTCTCCCATTATAATCCATTGTCCAAAATAATCCTTACTTTTAAAATTGGAAATAGACTCGTAGACCTTTTTCCTTAGGTTTTTAATGTTGGGAGCATAAATATTTACAATATATCAACCCTCCTTCTAGTCAACACTAGTAATTTTGGCTATCATAAGATATTTACTAGCAATCATTATAGTTCCAGAATAATAATTCTTCTTCCATAACATCAGAGTTCCCCCTGATGCACCTTCTGAACTACTAGCATTTATAGAATAATTTTTAAAAACTTTAATCTATTTTGATTTCTCTTTATTCATTTTAGTTTCTTGTAGCAAGAGAAAATCAGGCTTTTGTTCTCTAACAAAATTCCTAACAATATCTAGTTTATGAATACTATTCAGCCCCCTAATAGTCCAAGTAATGATTTTCATATCTATTTTTTAAGGGTAAAATCTAGAATAGTTGCTTGCCTACCATCAACAATATTCTGCATACTTTCTATCTCTCTAGTTTTCTTAGTGGATCTTCTTCCAAGTTTGTCCAGAGAACCAACATCTGGTTTCACCTTAGAAAGTTGTTCAACTATTTTTCTAGATTTATTTAGAGTAGAAGCAAGAATTTTGGCTTTAGTTTGCTGATCTATTTTACTGCTTATAGTTTCTACCCCCTTAGTATTGATCTTTTTTTCATCCCTTTTTCTTTGGTTTAGTTTTTGCTTTGAGTTTTCTCCATTATCTTTCACAACTTCTAGGGGAGGAAGCTCATCCAAAGGAAAGTCATTATTAGCCTGAGATAACACTTGGATCTCCCTGGATTGAGAAGAAAAAAATATCTCCCTCCTTTGATTTATTTTTGGCTTCAGCCAAGATTTCACCTTCCTTTAGCACAATTTTGTCATCTACATCTCTCCATCAATCTTCTATCCTTTGATAGATAATGATTTGTTTTGATAGATCTGATAGATCCTCTATTCTTTATTCAGGTATGATGGTCTACGATTGCAAACCATGTCCTTCTTTCTAAGAATTTACTTTCTCAAAAGAAAGCTCTTTATCCGACTCAGCCTGTAAAGCATTAAAATCTTCAAAAGAAGGCTCTTTATCCACCTCAGCATGTGGAACTTTAGAATCTTCATTATTCTTTTATTCTTGGAGATGGTCTTCTTTGGGTTTCCATACTTTCTTTTGTTGGACCTTGATCCTTTTCCCATCCAAAACACTACTGGGATGATTTTTACTTTTGGAGGGACAAATTTTAACCAAATGCCCCTATTTCTTACAAGCATAGCAAGAGTTGGGCAATTCTTAAAAAAAAAATTCTTGAGTTTTTTTACCAAGCTTGGATATTAATTCCACCTTTTCTGGGAGATGATTTAGATCTACCACTTTAACATAAAGTGTAGCACTTTGGAGTTTGGTTCTAGAAGCCATAGCATTATCCAATGCCACAAGTTCACCAAAAGAACTGGCAATTCCTTTAAAAATGTCCTCATGCCAAAATTCTAAAGGGAGACCAGGAAGTCTAGCCCAAATGGGAGTGGTTAAGAAAAAAGAATCTAAGAGATCCATGTTAGGCTCCCATTTTTTAATAGTGAGAGAGAATTTACCAAAAGACCACGGTCCTCCATTAAGAACCATATTCATGTCTTCCTTAAAGTTGAAGATAAATGAGAAGAAACCATTTGACATTGGTGCAATATCTACCTCTCCTCGAATAACCCAATTCCTTTTAACCATTTTTCTAAGAGATTCTAGATCTGGTCTTGCTCCTAAAAATTTGCCCACTAGGGTGAGATCCATGGAAGACACAGAAAAATCAACTAAAGGATCTGCAATAAAAAATTGAAACTCACCTTTCTCCCAGAAAGACTTAGCAGTCACCAACGGGAAAAGAGATTTTCCAATAGGTTTCTTACCAAACAAAGATGACCAAGTTCTTCTTTTTAAGAACCCTACTTTCATCCCTTCTGAGGGTTTTTCCTTATTAAAATCATCATTCTCTTTCTCCTTTTCGAGATCTTACCCCACCATACGATCCAATGGGGGGCCGCAGACCCCACAAAAAGGATCATATACTCACGAAGAATTTCCATTATCCACATTAGCCAAAGATTCTGACCCAACATTCTTTTCAACACCCCCTTCAGTTCCTCTAGGGTCTAAACCTCCTACCAGATTCTCCCCAACCAGTTTCCCGCCTACTGGCGAACCATCTAATTCAAATTCTGAAAGAGCGACCATCTATGCTATTTAACATCCTATGTTTTTTGTTTGTTACATACATATGTTTATGCTAATTTTTTAAAATAAGATTATAAAAAATTTAGGTATAATACGTGATAAAATGTGGTTTATAACTCTTTATTTTTAGATGAGTGATTATAAGAATAGGTTTACAATTCCTCTCCTCAAAATGGGGATATATATATATATGTGTGTGTGTGTGTGTGTGTGTGTGTGTGTGTGTATGTATATATATATATATATATATATATATATATTTATATATATGTATATGTATATATATATTTATATATATGTATATGTATATATATGTATATATATATATATATGTATATATATATACATATATATATACATATACATATATATAAATATATATATATACATACATACATACATACATACATACATACACACACACACACACACACACACACACACACACACACACACACACACACACACACACACACACACACACACACACACACACACACACACACACACACACATATTTCAAGATGAATATTTTTCTTTAAAATAAAAACATGTTCCAAAAAATGATAAAATAATTTTAAATAAATAACAAATGTCTACTACCCTGATCAATAGGTGGAGTTAAGTTTTCAAAACTTACTCTAAATTTTATAGCACTAAAGAAGATATTTTTTAATAGTTTTAGTTACTAAGAATGGAATCATGACATGCATATCCTCAAGTGTATTAAATGTTATTATCCTATTTGTAATATTGAATTTTTTTATATTCCCCATATTTTATCATGATAATCATTAGTTTCATTTATATGAAGGAGAAATCCAAATTCATCATGAGTTATATATTTTAAATTATTGTGGATTTAGGAATATAAATGAGTCAAAACCATTGAATTTAATGTTTCATGTAATAGGGAATTCAACATAAAAAATTAAATTTACTAATAGAGATTGATTGCACCTACTAAAAATGAAACTGATGAAGGGAGAATGCACTTAGATATAATAATGTTTTATTTTACTCATTAGCTATGAAATAATATTAAATGTTTTAAAAAAGATCTATTCCTATTAAAACTAGGATACTGACTATAAAACTATACCAGGACAATGTTAGAAATACTTACACACTTGATATAATAAGATCCGTCCACCATATGAGAGGGAATGTTCCTATGCAAGTTATTAAAATTCTCTACCATAGATCATTGTTCCTAATATTCAAGATGATTTATAAATAATTTTTTATCCTTGGACCTAGGAGAATATTAGTATTTTTTCTTCATTTTAATTTAATCCATAGATAAACTTTTGACACATTCTTGAATATAAAAGTGTTTAAAAAAATGGGTTGGATAAGAGAAACCACACCATTCCAAGTGGTTGAGTGTTTTTTGAGTTAAAATACTCAAAATAGGTCTTAAATAAAACTTTAGACACTAAAAAATAATCATTGAGTGTTTTAAAAAATTTAGTCTTGATATTATTACCTTCACTTAGTCTATTCACCATTCTATTAACTTTTAATATTTATAGGGGAACTCATTATTATATCCACCATAATAAAAATACTCAAACCATCCTTTAGACATCTCTATTTTTATTACAATCTCCTATCATACTAGTTAATGTATTCTTTGTCATTGTGGGATATGCCCACACTAGGTGAGATATAGTTTCACTACAACATTATCTACTAGTATTACATTGTCCTCTACACTCCAAAAATAACTTTTAAAATTTGAGACATTGAATTTTACCCCTCTCACACATTTATAAATTTTCATTAATTGAGATATTCTAATTTTTCATCTATAAAAACACATCAAGGATCCTTGAAACACATATATAAATCACTTGAAAAATACTATTGTATGATGAGAAAAATAAAATTATTTATTGTAATTCCAATTCTGAGGCATTTTACCAATCATAGGCCAAGTTTTAATATCTATTAATGTAGGTTAAGAGAACTCATTTTTAATCATATATATATATATATATATATATATATATATATATATATATATATATATATATATATATATATATGTATGTATGTATGTATAAAATCACCAATAAAAAATAAATATTCACACAATCACTCTAGGAGGGACAACTACATTGGCTTAAGGCCCTTTTGGGTTATGTAGGCATCACTTAGATTACATAGGTTTTTTTAATGGTAGATCAAATTTTAACTTAAACTTAATACCCCAGTTATAATTTTATTTATATTTATATTATTTTTAATGATCTAGGGTTTTGTATGTTACATGTATTTTACATGACAAATTGGGACACAAAAATTGATAAAAAATTGTTACATAAAAGCACACAAACCCATATCAAAAAATTAATATGCATATTCCACTAGGATGTGGACATAGTTGCCAAACAAGCCAAAATTCATTATTTTCATCTTAGTGTGACATGTCTTAACATAGTTTACAATTATATATTTTAATTTTGACATATTTTGAAGGTCTTAGTAGGCAATTTTCACTCACAGTCAACCTTCATAATCAACATAAAATATTTTTGGTGGAGGTTTTAAATTATTTTATAAGTTTAATTTTTTAATATCACTTTTAGTTATGTAAATTATATATTTTAATTACATTTTTATATATTTATTGTATTTAATTTTTAATATTTTAGTTCTATTAATTTTATTCATTTCAATTCAAAATAGATTAAACATTCTAGTGAACCTATAATTTCATTGTAATAAAACTACTTTTTCTTTGCTTAATTTTTGTGTGGTCTAGGGTTTCATATAAATTTATGAATATAGAAAAATCATAAATTATTAATTTAATAATAAAAAATATTTTGGTTTATATTTTCTATTTCCTTCTATTTTTTTAAGAATTATGTTCTGATAATTGTAAAACTACTTAGTGACTATTATTGTGGGCTACATAATGATCTATTTTACAAACATTATAGAATAAGGGTTTCACCCTAATAATAATAATTATTTAAAAAAATAATTATTTTATATTTTATTTTCCACATAGCTCATGGTATATATTGAATTTATAGAGTCCCTTGTTCATACCATAGTAAGAGTCTTTTATTCATTTTTTTTAGTTCAACTAAGAGAAACATATCACCCATGGAAGTTACTCTCACCATACCCTATAAAATTATTTTAATGGGATACATTCAGTGTGTTTACCTCTATATTTAGTTCTATAAAACATTGGGTTGACACTAATCAACAAATTAGCAAGTATATTTGATATCCCACATAATTGTTCATACCCTTTCCTAGATCACCCTTTATACCTTAATTTTTGTTCATATTGCATTCTTAGTATTGAGTTATTTTATATAATCAAAATTAATTAATATCAATAATAATTTAAATTATTTTTATTTTTATTTAAAATAATTATATCTATCATGTCTAGTCAAGTTTCCTTATTCTCTACTCATGGTATGCCTTTTACTTATGATAATGAATGGACAACTTGAAATAAGAAAAAACTTATGGAATAAGTATATGTTGATGATCATGATTTTTGTGATATATAAATTAATAGATAACTTTATCTTTATGAAAAGGTACATGATTTCATATAAATAAATTCACCTATAGAATCTTTTTCAAGTTCACCTTTTTCCTTAACTAATAATCTACATCAAAAAGATAAATGCAAATCTTATATAAAGTAACATTTATAGGTTGAACTATAAAAATAAGATCAATAAACTTAAAAAAAAAGGATTTCATAATAAATAATTTCAAAACAAGACTCAATTTATAATGTTAATCCTTTAAAAGTATTGGATATTGAGCCTAAATGTAATAGCTCTTAACCCTTGTCAGCTAATGAAGATGATATTCCTTCCTCTTCCTTTAGCACATCATAAGCTATAATTGAAAGCCATGAAAATATTCATCACACATATTATGATGTGGCTTCTAATTCCACCACATGTTTATATTCACATGAATTACTCTTGAATTATAATGCCATTATATTAGCATAGAGTTACCACATGATGGAAATGCATTTATTTCTAGTACTAATTATTCAAATTTTATAAATCAATAAGAATAAATTAAATCATATATAATCAATGAATATTCCAACCCTATGTTATCCCTACACAACACACAACTCATGTTGATATTTTGTATATGTATATTCTATTATATATCCCTTAAGTTTGTGCTTGTGAAGCCCTTAAAGATTAATATAATAGCTTTAAAATAAAAATATCATATGACTTGATAATATAATAAAAGATGAACAAAAATATAGATTATGCTATCATGTGATTCACAAGTAAAATACATATAAAATTAGTGTTTTAAGAGAAATGATTCAAAATAAGTTTATTAGATTACCTTTTATACTTCCTCTAAAAAGATCAAAATATTATTATACATATCAAAGAATGAATGGGCATAATACAAATAGCTATCTATATTTAAATAATAAAATATGAAGTGTAATTGATAGTGGTGTTCCTATAATAGATAAATATATCAAGCAACCCACTTATATTTCATCTCTTAAATAAAAAGTTCAAAAAAAACACAAAGATAAAATATGGATAAACAAGTAAAATTTATATAAAGAAAATATTCAAAGGAAAAATAATATCAATCAAGATTAGAAAAAAAAACAAGATGAAAAAGCAATATTGAAAAAATAATAATTACTAAAATAATAGTTTCAAGATCAAATTAAAGATGAGAAAATAAATATTTTATAAAAAGGTTTCCCATGAACAAATTTCCATAGTAAAATATTATTAAAAAGTATAAAGATACAAGTAATATATCTAATTCATGCATCAAATATAAATATAAGGGAAAATTTATGGTTACATCTTCCACTCAAGATATAAAAACATGAATTAATTCTATTCCTATATTTAAACTAGGAATATATGATCATTCTCTACATTATAATAAGATGCAAGAATGTAAAAAATGATGAGCATACTCGTAAAACAAATCCAATATATGGTGTAGAAAGATTCTCATATGAAAATACAAAAGATAATAAAAATAGCTTCAAGAATTTGAAATAAAAACCTAACAAGTTAATTATCTCATATTATGATGATTAAATTGATGATTATGATACTAAATATACAAAAATTAATATGATCCTCATGATATATGGCCTATACAGAGGCATATCCGTGATGAGATCTTGGGCTTGAAGTATATATTTTTCTTTTTCCATAGTTTTATCACCAAATTTATCACACTTTGAGTTATTCATACTTATCTAAATTTGGTGAAAAATTGGATTACCTCTAGACCTATGGGTTATCTATAACATGGGCAAACCTCTAGATTTGAGGGCTAGATCTCCTTGATGAATTACTTAGGCCCACACACTAATCTATCACTTAATAAGAAAAGGAAGAGAAACCTAATTTAATAAGGTGATGCACCAAATATGTTTTGAGCACTACCAATCAGTTACATGTTCACTTTTAAATCAATAGAACTAATCTTACATACACTACTCTTAATCTAAATCTCTCACATAAATGTTTCAATTTGAAGGTTATGATATTTTATTAAGCTATAAGGAGTAAAAAATAGGTATTAAATGAAACTATAATATAGGAAAACTAACTTAACTCTTGCAGCATACTCATACACTTCACATGACCTACAAAATAATCTTTGAAACTACAATTAGATGTAAGAAAAGGACAACATGCCAAAGAAGACAAGTGAATTTACTTGACAAGATAAACTATTATAATATGCACACTAAATATAATCATAATAAGAGGTAAACCAATTGATTATGATTGATAAAAGTCATATGAATGGGTAGGTATTTGTCATATCGAGGTGGAGGATACAAAATTATCCAAAAGTGGCTTGATATATAGAGAATGTGGAGAGGTTTGGTAGAAGATGTTGGACACGTGGCCATGAGAGTTATAAATATAAAATGAATTATGATAAATAAAAACATACCTCCAAGGCCATGTGTTTCACTCTTGAAGAAGCTCCGACCTTCCAAGTGGCATTGGAGTTACAATTTGTTTTTGACACCTTGACTATATCTTTAGAAACTACCCTTATTTGCATGAAAGGAGTGACAAATGGACCTTAAAACCATAATTTGACTTTAAATGACCTTAAAAAACTCATTTAACATCTTCCATTCCTTAGGAAACTGATGTGACTTGCCATTCCATTAGTTATATGTATAGGTGTCTTATAACTCTTCATTTCCCACACCTAGTTTGGTCTAAGTGGTCTAAAATTCAAGTTAATATTATTAACCTCATCTAAATCATATTAAAGGCATTAAATTATGTTATTAGGTATGAGACAAACTATTTTGGTTCTTGGACCAAATCCTAAGAACTCATTTTGATCCTTAGGCCTTCATTATGCTTAGTTTGCTTATATCCTTTTTTCCTATAAATATCCTTGTGTAGGATTTGTATGGATGATATTGAAACAATAAGGGAATATTATAGTATAATAAGTTGTATTCTATCTCCATGTCAAATTTCATTTTTGTATTATGAGTGGAGACCAATGTTTCTGACTTTCTCTCTCTTGAATTAGGCCTCATTAGGCCTCCTTGCTTTGGACCCTATTTTATTTCTATAGACTTATGACACACATTTTAAATCAAAAAAAATCATGTGATTCAATTTACCAAGGATACCACCAACCTCCATGTCAATTTGTGGGTCTTGAAACCCTGTAGAAGTATGTAAACTAGGAAATGGCCAAGTCAACTAGTCTCATTTTAATCCTATTTGAGGCTACCTTGAAAAATAAACCTAGTTTGATCACCTCCAAAATCTTAAATGAAAGTTATTGGACTTGAAGAGCTATGAAAAGTACCAACTCATCACATTATTTTTAATCTCTCCCTTTCTCACAACACATGTAAAACACCAAAAACATAAAAAAGAGGCTATTTTGGGCAATCCATATAATAGTAAATACAATTGAAGTACATTTTAATAAACTCCTTGGAGTCCCAAAAAATATCCAAGAGGTTTCAGGATAAAATGGTGGTATTTTATGGTCACCATCATGGTTTAAAAAGAGGTTTAAGACCTATTTAAGGACTTAACAATTATTCATAAAGAATAGATAATTAAATGAACTCCTTACACTTGTAAACACATATCTATATACCCCTTAAAATATAAAAAAATGATCATACTCCCATGAAAAGTGTGAGTAATGATATGATCATCTGAATTTACTCTTCAAGTTGTGTGTTTAATTTTCTTAGGCTTAGATAGAGATCTACTTTGAGTTCTAGGTCTTAAAACTCATTAAAAATATTATAATAGACTCAAAAACATATTAAACATCAGTATCCATGATTATATATGCCTTTTAAGTATTCATTATCCATATGTATGCTTAGGTCACACTAGTTAGGGTGTTGGTGTTGAATAGATATCTCCTTCTTGGTAGCCCTCAAGGCACTTCAATAGAAATTTGAGTGTGTTTCCACTTGGGAAGTGTATGTAAACCTATTATATGATTATTAACGTCAAAAATGTCCCTTAATTAGGTCTATAATGCTTTCTTCATGCTTTGAGTCCAATAATATCTCTTGGGTCTGATGGCTTCCCTTTACCAAAGAGTGGGCCAAGTCTAATAAAAAAATAGTGGATATGTCCACTATTTTTTGGATTTATAATGATAATTAATTTATTAATAAACTCATTAAAATTACATGTACAAAATTTTAGTGTGTTTACACCTATAGGACTCTAAAAACTTAAATTATTCTCATGGCTGGATTGTAGCCTGTGTACAGGGTTTTTTAGGCATTTTGATTGTGTTCTTTATGTATTAGGACCTTATAACTATAATTTATGACCTATTAAATAGGTTACGAACTTTTTTATAGTTTTAATATGGAATCAATTCTCTTCCATAGACCTTATTTACTTTTATTTAGGTTTTAAATTTTATCACTACCCTATAGCTTGTAGATGACTTTCAATCATCATGAATGCATACTATAGAACCTAGTCCTCACTCATACCTCAAATGCCCTCTTAATGGTTCATAAATAATTTTTTAAGTATAAAATAGGTTTAAAATCCCATAATATTCATATTTTTTCCTTCACTTAGGTTTCAAACCAAATATCTTCATCATATAGTCACTTGAAGGTGCCTTGAGAGATTCTTGACTGTTTACTATGGGTATGAGATCTAAACCTCCTATAAATATATTTTTTAGTAGTTCATGAACCTATGTTGAAGTTTTAATTAATCTTAGGTCTATCTCAAATACCTACTCTACACTCCTTTTGATCCTTTGGATTTGAATAAGTAATTGACCCTAAAGTAAGCCTGTAAATAGCCTCTTAGGGTAAAACTATGCTTAGAGGTTTAGAAAGCTCACTTTTAACTCTAGCCTCCTTCTATATTATTTATATTAACAATGTAATATGATCATTATTTGAAGTTTTGAATGGGTTTTCAAATATTTATCATACACTTCTAACCCTACCTCTCCTCATATGGCCTATATATATCCTTAGAAGGTAGCCTATATATGCATTTATGGGTATTTGACTGTGTTTTACATTTTATAATCACCATTATCATCATTGATTTCCTAAGAGGGATTTAAAATTAAGTATAGTATCATAAAATTTCAAATATATCTTAAATATACCTCTATCAACCCTTACTTAAACTTAACTACTTATTTTACCCTTATAAAACCACCTCTAGGTGCCTTGAGAGATTCTTGACTGTGTTTTCTGGTTTAGATCTTCACCACTCACATAGTGACTTCCCCTGACACATGAACATATTTGAGATTCCAAAGTAATCTCAAACACTTATAAACATGCTTTGGTCCATCCTCTACTATATTTAAGACCAATTTATTTATCATTAGTCACCTTTTGGTGGAAACTAAGGGTTATGATTGTGTGTTGCATGCTTAGACCTAGTTTTTCCACTTTCCAAATGCTTGAATGATCCAAAACTTAAGAAGGGTTGATTCCATTACCTATAGGGTCTATCAAAACATTGATGGTACTTTTAAACTAACTCCTATTTACTCTCATATATAATTTTTATAGGGTATTTTAGGTGGATATTTTTTTTATTGACTCAATTTGATTGTCACCTTCTACTTACAAGTAACCTAGTGGCTTAAATGTCTTAAAACACTATATGACTATAATGAAGTTTAGGCTCTTTAGGGTTAAGATCTGATTTGTGTTTATTTAACATTGATGAAGGTCCAAAATATTAATAACATATTTGAGGCCTACATTGTAAATAAGATGATTGAGAGGGGGGATGAATTAATATTCTAAACTATCCATTCAATTCCACTTAATCATATATGAACCATTCTAACAAACATGTTCATCTTATCAAGCATAAGAACCAAGACATAAAAGGATGAAACACATGAACAAAAAATATATAGAGTAAACCCTCAAGGGTAATAAAACCCAATAATGAAAAAAATGGACTACAGTCTTATAATACAAACATCAATCTTTATTGAAGCACCCACTTCACATGGAGCACCAACCCCAACTAGCTCAGCACTAACTTAGCTAGACTTTATCAAGCATCCACTTTAAAGGAGGAACCAACCCCCTAGATGAATTAGCAAAAAATTAGACATTTTATACACTTGATCACCTTCATAATACTTTGTTTCTCACATAATGTATGATTATCTTATCCTTTATCTCTTCGCTCATGTTTATCCCTCTCAAAACTAATTTCTATCCCTCTTCTCTCAAATAGCCCTTTTCATGGCTTGAGTAAGTATTATAACCTTAATAATCATATGAATAAACTCTTTTATATATTCATGACACTTATATTATGGTTTTTATGACCTATTTATACTCACCAATGATCTATATCATTCACTTATCTTCTTTTTCTCTCCCTCTCCAAGCATTCACAAATATGCCTAAACCACCTTGCTTTTATACATAACAATTGATCATATCATTCTTAATCAGCCACACATTAATATATTTTAGGTCAGCCATGAATAGGTATTATCATATTAAAATAAATTCTTTAATAATGAATCAATAAATACATTAGGTTGGCCATAGCTTAGTTAGCCCTCACTCCTCTTTTAGGCTTAAAGGAGACTTAATAGGTCTTACTAACAACATGTTACCATTTGATATTTATTGAAGCATATAAAAACATATAAAATGGTAGGAACATATCATATTCAACTCAAATATACCTTATCTAACTTTACTTTAGTTCCATAAAACCTTTTAGGTCCAACCATCACTTCAACTTTTTCTCAAAACACTCTTCACAAAAGGTTTGTGCATATACAATAACTTTGTCTTGAATAACTGAGGAATATACTCAATTTTTCCAAAAAAAATGATAATAAATAACATATTAATAAAAAAAATTACCTCAAGGTCATCATCAACTTAATCCAAAGATTTAACTCAGGGTATATAGGTTTAAACTCTTCTCTACAAGATGTTCACTCAAAACTACCAAACGACTCCAAAACATAGTCAAGAAAACATGAGCATATAACATATAATTGAACACATTTAAGTTATTTTAATGAATTAATAAGATATTATAACATCCTTATATAAAATTCCATTAATCATAACATAATCTCTAATGGAAACTGTTAGTGTTGTAGACTAATTTGTTGATCCTCTCTCTCACAGACTCCACCCAATTAGACAAGCCATTTTGGCTTTAATTTTCCAACCTCTTACATTTAATTACAAGATTTTAAAAAGAATTGATATATTATTCAAGTGAAAAATAACATCATAATTCACTTTAATGGATCAATCCTTCATGAAAACACATTAGGAATAATCATCTCGATTCTACCTAATTTTCTTATTGTCTGGCACTACTAGGTCTATTAATGACTGACCAACTTGGATCACCAAATTTTCACACATAAGTTATTGAACCTATCCATAATAATTTATTGACAAAAAATACAAGTATAAATTTTTTATTTTCATCCAATTGTCTACTTTGACTCAGTCAACTTTTCTTGCTACAATAAATCTCTAAAATATAAGCACTTTCTTGTAGGGTCTACTCACTTAGCTAAAAAATAAATCATATCTAGAGGTGCCTGAGAGAGTTGAATACAAAATATAATCACTTTTTTTTCCATATTAAACCATTTTTATATATTTATTACAATATCTTCAACATCAAGTCAATGTTAAGGTTTTATGAGGGTTTAGACCAACTTCTAGTATTAATGATCATTCATAAAACTTAGCTCCTCTTTATAGAAACCAATGATTGTAAATTTTATATATAAATCTTCCTAATATACCATAAATATATTATATTCTCTTGTACATGACTCATGTGGAAATTATCACTTTAAAAACCTTCTTGGGTAGATAACTCTTCATTTTATGCACTTTGAAAAACCTTGAATTTTTTTTCAAGATTTTCTTCTAAACCATGACCTAAACATCAAGAACACACTTAAATAAACTTGAGTCACTTTTATCAATATTTACCTACTCACTCATATCATGGAAATTGATCTTGATACCTCATCTAGCCATCATCTCTCTCTTTGATTTCTAATCCTTAAATTGCAAGTCTCATTAGGCCTTGAATCTGACCTTATAACCACCATGTAAGCTTCACCTTAAAACTCTCTTATTTTATAATGCCTATTTTGTATTATCAACAACCTAATATACTCAGTCTTCTTTAGATCTTCAATAGATCATCTTCAAATCTTGACTAAGGCAATTCATAACATCTTCAAAGATGCACACATAGATCTTTAGAAATAACCTTTTAATCATTTGTAAGGCCCTCAACACATCATGTATAATCTCAAATTACCTATCTCATGATCAAAATCTATTTAATAATTCTTAAAATAATTCACATCATTCATTCATTTCATCATTCTACCTACACATATCATTTCAAAAGGTCTAGACAAATCATTAAAATATTATTGACACTTGACATATTGACCTATACTTACTCATTTTAATTTTCAATGATATCAATCAAGATGACATCAAAAAATTATTTAGATATAAATCTCTATATAATAAAAACACTTACTATGCTATAAATAAAATTCATTCATACACATACCTCAAAGCTTACTTAACCATGCATCTTCAAAAGAACCTTTGAAATCAATTACAAAACATATGCCAATAAATCAATATTCAATGACGATGCTAAAAAATATCCTCCTTAATCAATGATAATGTTCAATAATATCCACCTTTGTCATTGATGGCAAAAATACTCAAAAAAATGTGTCAACCACTCTTGATGTCAATAATCTCTTAGACCTAGTTATTTATTTTCTCATCCTTTCTAATATTTCTCACCCTTTGACATTAATGACAAAGGTCTTCCAGAACTATAACCTCTTTTAGAATGAACTTAGATTATAAGACCACTTTAACACATATCAAGCTCAATCAACAACATGAAAATCTCTCATTCAAACCAAAAATCTATAATGATTCTATTAATAGTAAACATCCAAGGTCACCTATAACTATTCAAATCATACTTTTTCCCTCTGAGTTGATAATATCTCTCAAAGATAGTAGATGGCACATAGTCTTCAAAAACTATGGTTAACACCTATAACAATTATTCTCATAAACTTATCTCAATCAGGGCACTCTTCTAATTGATCCATAAAAATCTCAATATATTATATGACACAATCTCTCCTTAAATCCATGCATTTTATAAATAAATCACTTTTTTGACGAAGAACTCAGAACTACCAAGCTCCTCCTTAGACCAAACATACCTTCTTTCAAAAAACTAGAAACTCATATCACTTAACTTTCTTGATATGACTGAGGAAGGTCAAACTCTTGATCATATACATTTCTATCCCATACCATATATAAAACTTATAATTAGGGACTCCCCATTTGTCTTTACAAATTAAGATCAAATACTCATACAAACAAATATCAAAAGACTAACTCTTATAAGACAATTATCTACACTTTTGACTTTAGATGCCTAAAAATAGTCTTAGATCTCTCATCATGCTACCTTCTACACTTCAAATCATAGAGATATCAACACAGGAATGGATAATATCCATCTTCATCTTCTTGCTTATAACATAGACAACCTAAAATATTCTCAAAAAAGTAATCCTTCTTTGACTACAACCTCATAATTCTACTGATAGAAGAATGTCTCCATGAAGCTTAATGGAGACACCCCTTTTCATAGGGAACTAAAACAATATGAACTCAGGATGTTCCCAAATCCCCATCTTTTCACAAGATTGAATATTATTCAACATCATTCTAAACCTGATTGTCACTTTAGGTTTGATCTCATCATAGACCATTTGATTATGAATGTGATATGACAACAAACATTCCTTACTTGAATTCACATCTGAAGAATGCTATATCTTGGCAATCAATCCACTTGATATTGTAGACTGATCATGAATTATCTTTACTACCTTTTGTTTCCATACATTCATTTTCCTTCTTTCTTGCAATCTAGGAGCTTTAAACTTTCTATTTTAACTTGATGACCTTCTAACTCTGTTGGGATGGAATCTTAAAATGTGTCTTATATTATGATAGATGTAATAGACTAGCTTATACATACCATTTCATTGATGTGAATTGTAACTCCTTCCATTGTTATATGAGTACACATTCTTGGAGGGTCTTCTACATTCTCTTGCTTTATGACCAAATTGACTACGTGAATAATAATAAACAATAAAATAATTAACATACCTTAAAGCATTTGGCTATCTGATAGGTCTTTTCATGTTTACCTTCTTGTCTTCAAAAAGTCTTTTCCTTGACTTGAGGTGACTCGTCTTTTCTAAAACAAAGACCTGTTTTATCACTTATAGACTTTTAAGTACTCAAGATATCATCTAGAGCCCAAGTTCTCTTTTAAAACTTAAAAAATATCTTCACCTTGATATATGTTTGATCCAACTTAGATTTTAGGTATTCTACTTTAGTTTCATACCAAATACATTCTTCCTATTTATCCTTTAGGATTGTTGTCACATTCTGCATCTATGTTTCTACTTGTTGGATGATCTTTTCACACTCCTTATAAGTGTTACTCAACCTTTCCTTAAATAATCAAATCTATTATCATAGTCATAAACTAATGACTTTAGTTTCATATTCTTATTCTTAATAATCTTAAACTCTTTTAGGTCACTTACCATCTCTACCTCAAGATCCACTTTAGCTTCTTCTTCTTCATTATCATCATAGTATACATCTTTATCTAATGTTACATCAATCATAAGGCCTTTCCTATTTGAACAATCCTCATTATCTTATTTTATGCCTATGGAGAAAGTTTCACTATTGCCATTTTTAGAATTGTTATTATCATCATCACTATTAGATGTGCTTGAATCACTTTCATCAAATGAGATGTCTTCTTTGGTATAGAACTCTTCTTATTTTTGAATAATATTTTCCTTCCTTCATTCTTCCTGAAATCTCTCTTATTTTTTCAAAATTATAGACTTTTATGTCATCTCTATAGTGTTCATCATTATCTTCATTATGCTTATATTTGTCTTTATTAGGACAATTGGTTACAAAGTGACCAATTTTGCCACAACTGAAACATTTGAAGGGTAACTTACCCTTGTACTTATTCAATCCAAACATTAAATTTATAGCAAACATAGATATGAGTTCAACATCATCAATTTATGAATATAACTCATCTTTGATCTTCTTGTAATTTTATTTATTTTAAACTTTGAAAATAACTTCCTTCTTAAGAGGTCTTTCTTCATTAGTTATTATCTCACAGGCAATCAAGATGCCATGAATCTCATCCATCTCTAGCTTACCCAAATCTTACATCTATTATAGTATAGACAAATTAGAGTCAAATTTAGAAGTTATTGATATAAATACATTTTGAACAATATTATATTATTTCACTTATTCTCCCAACCCTCTAATGATATTGATGACTTCATCAACCCTCAATAGGTAAGATGTAATAGTTTCATCCTCATTAATTTTTAGAATTTCAAATTGTCTTATGTGAGTCTTTAACTTGGATAATTTTACCTTGGTGTATACTTAATATATGGTATTTAATTTTTCAAATATATATTTGGTTTATACATAATGAATTACCTTTACAAGCTCTACCTCTGATAAGCCACACAAAATGTCATTCATTGCCTTGAAGTTATTTTCACAAGCCTTCTTACCTGTTTCATCTGTTGGTAGAATTAGAGGTGAAATATAACCATATATAACTAACTTATAAATATAATGTCCTTATGAAATAATATATATCTTAACTATGACACTCCAAAAGGCATAGTAGATCCATTTAACAATGGAACCTTACTGGTAGAGAAACTAACTTGAGCTTCTTGACTAGTCATTTCTATTTCTTAAGATCTCCTTTAGGCTGTAAAGCCTAATTAAAAGGATTAAATTTGATACCAATTATTGGAAAAATAATGAATAAGATGGTGGGCGGGGGTGAATCATTCTTCAAAATTTTTCATTCAATTCCACTCAATCATATATGAACCATTCTAACAACTATGTTCATCTTAACAAGCATAAACACCAACACATAAAAGTGTTAAACACATGAACACAACATATACATGGTAAAACCTCAAGGTTAATAAATTACAATAATGAATAAAATGGACTACAATATTATAATACAAACATCAATCTTTAGTGAATAACCCACATCACATGGAGCACTAACCCCAACTAGCTTAGTACCAACTCAGGTAGACTTTAACAAGCAACCACTTGCAAAGAGGCACAAAACCCCTAAATGATTTATCACAAACTTAGACACATAATAAAATTGATCAAATTCATAAAAATTTATTTCTCACATAATATATTATTATCTTCTCCTTTATCTCTTCACTCACGTTTGTCCGTCTCAAAATTGGGTTCTAGCCCTCTTTGCTCAAGTAGCCTTTAAATGGTTTGATTAGGTATTTTTACCTTGATACTCATATGTATAACATATATTATATATTAATTACACTTATTTTATGTTTTTCATGACCTCATTATACTCACCAATTATATCATTCTCTTATCCTTTTCTTCTCTCCCTATATAAGCATTCACAAATAGGCGTAAACAACCTTACTTTTATACAAGTCACTTGATCATATAATTAATTTTTGTACACACATTATTATCTATTAGGTTTGTCATGAATATTTATCATAAAATTAAAATAACATTCCTTAATATTGAATCAATCAATACATTATGTCAGCCATAGCTCAATTAGCCCTTACTCCTCTTTTAGGCTTAATGGAGATGTAATAGGTATTCTTAACAACATATTACCCTTTGATCTTTATTGAAGCATATAAAAACATCTTTTTCAGTAGGAAAAAATAATATTACACTCAAATATACCTTAATTAACTTTAATTTATGTCCATAAAACATTTTAGGTCCAACCATCACTTGAACTCTTTCTAAAAATATTGGTCACAAAAGGTCTGTGTATATATAAGAACTCTGTCTTGAACAACTTGGGAATATACTAAAGTTTTCCAAAAAAATATGAAAATAAATTACATATTAAAAAAATAATGACCTTATTCTCATCAATAAATTCATTATATTATTCAACTCATGGTATATAGGCCCAAACTCTTCTCTACAAGATGTTCACTCAGAACTACCAACCAACTCCAAAACATAGTCAAGGAAATATGAACATATAAAATTTATATAAAAACATTAAATGGGTTTAAAAACATGAAAATTATATTATATAATCCTCATATAAACATAAAATAACGATATCATAATCTCTAATGTAAACTACTAGTCTAGTAGACCAATCTATCAATCTTCTCTCTTGCGAACTCTACTCAGTCAGACAAGCCATTTTGGCTTCAATGTTCCAACATATTACACTAAATTTAATGATTTTATATATAATGGATAGATTATTATATACCAAAATATAATAATAATTCACTTAAATGCATCACTCTTTCATTAAAACACATCATGAATCATCTTCTCACTTCTACCTAATTTTCTTACTATCTACACTACTAAGTCTGTTAGTGACTGGCCAACTTGGATCACCAAATTTTTACACCTAATTTATATATAATTTAAATAATAATTAATGAAAAAAATACAATTCTCATACTTTTATCTTCATCCAATTAACAACTTTGAATCGGTCAACTTTGCCTATAACAGTAAATCTCTAAATGATAAACATTTTCTTGTAGGGTCTACTCACTCACCTGAGAAACCAATCACACTTGGAGGTGATTGATAGAGTTAAATACAAATTTTAGTCACTTTTATATCCATATAAAACCATTTTGAGTTATTTATAAAAATTTCTTAAACATCAATTCAATGTTAGGGTTCTATGAGGGTTTAGACCAACTTCAAGTCTTCATAATCATTCATAAAGCATAACTCCTTTTTCCAAAAACCAATGCTTGTAAATTTTACTGAGAACACTTACTAATATACCATGAGTATATTATATTCTCATAAATATTCTTCACATGCCAACAAGAACTTGAAAATCCTTATTGGGTAGATAACTCTTCATTCTATATGCACTTCTAGAAACCTTGAAACACTTTCTCAAGATTTTATTGTAAACCATGACCTAAAACATCATGAAAATAATTAAAATAGTTTGATTCACCTATTTAAATATTTATATATTAACCCATGTCATTAAAATTGATCTTGATAGCTCATCTAGTTATCATCTCTCTCTTTGGTTTCTAGGCCTTCAATTTCAAGTCTTATTACACCTTAAATATGAACTTTTATCCACCTTATAGGCTTCACTTCAAAAATATCTTATATTCCAATACCTATTATGTATTATCAAATAACCTCATATAATCACTCTTCTTCAAAGCTTCAATAGAGAATATTCAAAGCTCAACTAAGGATATTCATAACATCTTCAGAGTTACACACTCAAATCTTTAGAGATGACCTTTTAATCATTTATAAGGCCCTCGACACCTTATGTACAATCTAAATTAATTATCTCATGACCAAACACTATCTAAAAATTATTTAGATCATTCACATATTTATGGCCCATTCTGAGTATCTTTGAGGATACATATATAGATCTTTAGAGCATTTAGATTATTCTTCAGAGATCACTCATTTTATTATGCTACATGCACATAACATCTCATAAGTTATAGACAAAGAATTAAAATATGTTTGACACTTGACATATTGAATTTTACTTACTCATGCTAATTCTTAATGATATCACTCAAGCTGACATCATAACATTCTTCAAATAGAACTCTCTATACAACAACACTTACATTGTTGGCAATAGAACTCATTCCTCAAATCTTACTTGACTATGCATCTTGATAATAACCTTTCACATCAATGAAAATAGATTAAAATAAATAACAATGGATGGAAATCAATGACAACACTTATTTAAATAACTCAATAGTAATGGCAATGCTCAACAATCTCCTCCTTAATCAATGACAATGTTCAACATCTTATAGGTCTCTACTTGAATTCCTAGGACTACGTAATGCCATTATTTGAGTTATTAGACTTTTATTAATTTCCAACCCATATATACCATTATTTTTACTTATTGAATGATCCAAAAATATTCATAACAATGATCAATACCTTCTATCCATTTCAACTCACCTTCAAGCTATTCAAATGATTTGTACAAACTTCAAGTATAGTAGACCCATTTGTAAGTTCTATTTAATGAGAATTAGAAATTATAGTCAATTAGAGATAAATTTATTGAGGAAGTAGGGTATTCAATACCATGTAAGGATATTATTAGATATATAAATTTATCCTCATGGTTCTAGGCATCTTTAAACTATTATACAGTCTGTATAATTGAAACAACTATGACTCTTCCTTTGAAAGTGTGCATTCAAGATCTATTATTGAATTTTGTTCATTTACAATGGTCAAATGTTAACATAGGGCTTCAAACTATGATATTTTACTAGTAATTGATCCTACATTAGCAATCAAACTCTAGTAAACTTGTTCAAAAGTTGACAATGTCTCCAAAAGCAAGCATACTTGAATAACATGGGCCAAAACACATCTGAGATGAAATAACAATGAAGTCATGAAAATACAATAATTTTCATGAACAATTAATCACTATAAACCTCTAAAAATTATTACCATGAATATATAATAAATAATTACATTAGAATTCACCTAAATAGCCTATACACTAAGGAATTCTTCCTTTAAGTGAATGTACTTAATGGAGATGATTCAATTGATAAAACCACCATTAAAATTATATCCAAAACCTCTAGAAAACACCATAAAAATCATTCCTCTTCATTAATGTTTGGGCTAGATAAATAGGTGAAGAACAAACCCCTCTTAGATTGATAAGCCATAGTTACCTACTGTCATTCTTAATGATCACTCATAAATAATATGCAACCATTATCCAATTAAATTCCAATAATTTAAATATTACTCGGAATCCTAAAAATTTACAAATTTAAATTTCCTAACTCTCTCTCTTAGCCATACCATCCAATGCAAATTTGGCTTCCTAAGCTTGTGAAGGCAACAATGGAGGAGAAAAAGTGTTTGGAATGTTAGTTCAAACTAAAACTTGGTACATATATGTCAAATTGTTTGAGGGATCCTAATAGATACTTATAAACCATTTCAACTAAAAATTGATATTGGAAATCTATAAAAATACTTGAAAAGTGTCCTTTTACCAAGATTAGGAGTTAAAATGTTGATTCTATCAGACATTAACTATTCTTTAACCTTAACTAGAATATTTATGATACGAAGGAATTTTTAATCTTCTTTATAAATTCTCTTATTGAGTTGGTACATCCGACTTTTCTTCATGGGCTAAAAGGTGGCCAAAATGTGATTTTTCACATATAGGAGCCAAACAAAGGTCTGATTATGATAATATGATACAAATGGCATACAAATAACATCTTGAAATTAACCTATACTATACTAGGCATTTGACCATGTTTGACCATGTAATTAACCATAAGACTACATAAGTAAACATAAGACTAGAACTTGAACAAAGTTAGACAAGGAAACATATGACCACATGGCAATCTTTAGGACCATTTTAGTCCATGACAAAGCCATATTACTAAAATATAAAAATTTAAATTTATAAGGGTTTCCAATTTTAAATTAGGGTAACATTTTGGTTAATAATTTGGTAATTAACATGGTTAGCATGCTTGCAATGTTAAATAGACTGGTAGCCTTGATCTCCAATTGGGAAATAGAGTCATTTGTACTCCATTTTAGACTTGAATAGGCTTTGACCATGACATGACAAACTAATTTAATGTCAAAAACACACAAAAGAAAAAAATAAGACACAAATTGAGAATAAGACACATAAATATGCCATCAATCATTTAGAGAACATAACAAAACAAAGAAGTAAACTATACTATATACAAACTAACCTAAAACAAACTTTTTCCTCGTTAACCAAAGGGTAAAATTACACCATTATTTATTCCATGATATTAGAGATATAATGAATCAAATTATCTATTAAACCTTGGATTTTGTGTCTTCAACTCCTTCATACTTGCCAATCTCTCTGGCATGATGTCAATTGAAGCAATAATAGATGAAAACATGCCACCTATGAAGGTGAAATCTTCTTTTTTTTTCAATAATATTCTTATGAGACTCTTCAAATAAAACCTTTTATAATGGTTCTTCATCCAAGCATTATTTCTTGACCTCCATGTCATATTAAATGGTATTAAACTTCTCATTAACTATTACTAGCTCATAAAGCTCCTCAAGAAGCTTAGCTTACTCAAAGAAATCTTCATCTTTGCCCTTAATGAAGACATTTTGTTTGATATCTTTATGAACATGACCTTCAACCTAGAAAAGGCCTTCAATATCTTGAATAATTTCATCATTCTACTAGCAATCACCTTTGTCTTCATTATCTTCAATAACCATAACTTATTCAAACTCGTCTTCTTGTTCATTATGTACTTAATCAACTTAAACTTATTTACTTTAAGATTTATCAACTTTAAGGTTGGATTCCACTTCAACAATCTTGATACTTTGGGAGATATCATGTCGTACTTCTTGGGGAAATCCATTTCCAAATTTCTATCTCCTAACTCTCTCTCTCCTAGCTATACCATCCAATGAAAATTTGGATTCCTAAGCTTGTGGAGGCAACAATGGAGGATAAAAAGTGTTTGGAGTGTTAGTTTAAACTAAAACTTGGTACATATATGTCAAACTTGTTAGGGAAAACATAATTTTGAGATGGAATTGAAGTAGGAAGGAAAAAAGTATGACTGATACAAGTATTGGTAAGGTTTTTGAGGTATGTAATTGGAATCATATGAGGATAATGTAGAATAACCATAAGATTGATATGACTCTTAGGGATGATAACAATCTTGATAGGGCTGTTGAGAAACATAGTATGGGTCATGACAAGGTTGAAAAGAAGGTTTATAGTAGGAACTCTCTTCATATCTAGACATAAAAACTTTATTAGTCAAATTAAACATAAGATATGTTAAAAATATGTTCAGAATAAGAACCTAGGCTACTTATAACCAACTGATTACATTGGAAGTCACTATTGGTGTTTATTGAATGCTTCCCAAAGCTAATAGGTAGAAAATACACCACATTTTTTTCAATATTTTGTATCTTAGTCTCATTAGGTGTTAAAAAATTTATCACCAAATTTTTCACCCTAGGATAATGCTATTCAAACCTATCCAAATTTGTTGCAACATGAGACTACTCCTAGACCTACGGATTGTCTATAATAGGGGTAAATCTTTAGATTGAATGGTTAACTCCCCTTGATGAATTACCTAAGATCACACATTAATATATCACTATTTATTAAAAGGGAGAAAATACTAATCTAATGAGGTGATATACCAAATATGTTTTGGGCACTACCAACCAATTACATGTGCACGTGTAAATTAAGAAAAGTAATCTTTCACTACTCTTAATCTAAATATCTCACATGAGTTTTTTAATGTGAAGGTTTTGTTGGTTTATTAATATATGATGACTAACCAATAGATATTTAATGGAAATATAAGATATAAAAACCCACTTAACTCTTGAAACACATTATAAACTCTACATAACCTACAAAAGAAGCTTTCAAACTGCATCTAAGTGTTAGAAAAGGACAACATGCTAAGGAAGTCAAGTCAATTCACTTGATAAGATAAAATATTCCTATATGGACACTAGGTATATTCACAAGATTAATTAAAATAGTTTCTTATCATTGATCAAAGGCATATAAATTGGCAAGCCTTCACCATACCTAGGTGGAGGATACAAACTTAGCCAAAAGTGTCTCAATATATAGAGAATGTGAGAGAGAAGAGAGAGAGGTATGGTAAAATATATTTTAAAAGTGTCCATGAGAGTTAAAAATAGAAAATGATTAATAATATATACTAAATGACCTTGAATTTCATGTGTCTCACTCCTAAATCTATTCCAACATTCCAAGTGGCATAGGAGTTACAATTTAGCTTTTACACCTTGACTAGCTCTTTAGAAACTACACTTATTTTCATGAAAGGAATGATAAATGGACCTTAAAACCATTAATTATCAATTAAATGATATTATAAAACCAATTAAACATGTTACATGCCTTATTAAACTCTTCTGACTTGCCATTCCATCAGTTATATGCATAGGTGTCTTGTAGCTCTTCATTTCCCACACCTAGTTTGGTCCAAGTGGCCTAAAACTCAAGTGCATAATATTAAACTCATAAAAATAATATTAATGGTCTTCAATTATGTTATCAGGCCTAAAATAGACCATTTTTTTAATCTTGGAGCAACTTTAAAGAACTTATTTTGCTCCTTAAGTGTTGAATAGGCCTAATTTCCTTGTAACCTTTTTTTCCTGTAAATCTCTTTGTGTGGGGGTTTTATGGATGATATTGAAAAAATAATTGTCTATTATAGGACCATATATTTAATTATATCTCCATGTAAAATTTAATAATCATATTTTGTGTGAAATTCCATTTTTTTTGCCTTTCTCTCTCTTGAATTAGGCCTCAATTAGGCCTCCTTGCTTTAGATCATATTTTCTTGCTCCAAAATTATACCACACGTGTTAAATCATCCAAAATCATTTGATTAACTTTAAATATTAAAAACACAATATCCATGTCAATTTTGGGGTCATAAAACCCTATTAAAATATGTAAACCAAGAATTGGCCAAGTCACCTAGTCTCATTTTGAGCTTGTTTGAGACCACCTTGAAAAATGGGATTAGTTTGATCACCTCCAAAATATAAAATGCAATTTTTTTTAATTTAATAGCTATTAAAATTACCAAATGACCTCATACCATGATTTATAATCTCCCCTTCTTAAAACACCTACAAAACACCAAAAACATGCAAAAATAGTCTATTTTGGGTAGTCCATATAGTAGTCCATACAAGTAAAGTACATGTTAATAAAATCCTTGGATTCATAAATATAATAAAAAATGTTTTTTTATCAATTTTTTTTTTAATATGCATTTGAGTTATTTTTCCCATGACTTTTAATGATAAAGGTTTAAGAGTGGTTTAAGACCTATTTGGGGTCTTAACTATTGTTCATAAAGAATAGATCATTAAAATAACTCCATATACTTTGAAAAAATTCTTTGTATAACCCTTAAACTATTAAAAAAGTCTAAAACTCCCATGCAAAGTGTGAGTAATAGTATTATAATTTTAAGTTTCTCATCAAGTGGCTTGCTTAGATTTTTTGGGCTTAGGGAGATCTCCACTTTGATTTGTGGCTCTTAAACCTAATTCCAAAAATTATGAGAGGATCAATATATATATATATATATATATATATATATATATATATATAATAAATTCATTTTAAGTCATCATTACTCCCTTATATGCTCAAGGCACACTGGTTAGGGTGTTGGGGTTTAAGAGTTATCTCCTTCTTGCTAGCTCTCAAGGGAACTTAGATGGAAAACTAAGTGTATTTCCACATAAGATGTGTATTTAAACATATTATATTATTATTAATTCCCTTAGGTTCCATAAATTAGGTATATAAAGTTTTATTCATGTTTTGAGACCAAGACGATCTCTTAGGTCTCATGGCTACCCTTTACCAAAGAATCGACCTAGTCTAAGACAAAATAATAGATATGTCCACTATTGGTGTGGATTTGGAATGATCATGAATTTATTGATAAAATCATGAAAACTACTTGTACCAAATTTAAGATTGGGTTTACATCTATAGGACTCTCAAAACTCAAATTCCTCAAATGGATGGACTCTAGCCTGTGTGTAAGGCTTTTAAAGCATTTTGACTATGTTACTTATGTTTTAGGAACTTATCAATGTCATTAATGACCTATTAAATAGGTTATTAACTAAGTTAAAGTTTAAATATGGAAAAAATTCTCTTCCACGTACCTTAGTTCCTTTTATTTAGGTTTGAAATGCTATGTCATTGACTTGTAACTTATAGGTGACTTTCAAGAATCATGAATGCATACTGTAGAATGTAGCCCTCACTCATACCTAAAATACCCTCCTAATGGTTCATAAATTTTTGTTTAAGTATAAAATAATTTTTAAATCCCCTCTCATTAACATTTATTCCTTCACTTAGGTTTAATACCAACTGTCTCCACCATACAGTCACTTGTAGCTATCTTGAGAGATTCTTCACTATTTATTGTGGGTTTGAGACATCACCCTCATATCAATATCTTTCTCAATAGTTCATGGACCTATATTAAATTATAAATTAATATCATATATATATCCAACACCTACTCTTATCTCATTTTCATCCTTTGGCTTTGACGAAGGAATTGACCCTAAAATAAGCCTGTATGTAGCCTCTTAGGGTATAACTATGCTTAGAGGTTTAGAAACCTCACTTTTAGCTACAACCTCATATCTTATTGATATTACTAAAGGAATATGATCATTTTTTAAATTCATAAATGGGTTTTCAAAAATATATCATACATGCCTGACCCTACCTCTCCTTATGTGGCTTGTATATGTCCTTAGAAATCATCATGTAGATGCTTTTATAGTGTGTTTTAATGTGTTATAAATTTGATCTTCACCATTCTTATCATTTATAACCTAATATGGATTTTAAATTAGATATAGTATCATTATGTTTCAAATATCTCTCAAATACACCTCTATCAACCCTTACTCAAACTTAAAGACTTTGTTTACCCTCATACATCTACCTCTAGGTGTTTTGAGAGGTTATTGACCATGATTTTTGGTTTTATATCTTCACCACTCACACAGTAACTTACCCTATTCCATGAAATTATTTTAGATGCCAAAGTAAGCTTAATAAATTTGAAATATTCTTTGGTACTTCCTTTGCTAGACTTAAGACCTATCTATTTCTCATTAGCCACCTGCAAGTGGAAATCAAGGGCAATGACAGTGTATTGCATGTAAGACCTAGTTTTTTTCACTTTCCAAATGCTTGAATGATAAACACATTGAGAAGGTTTGATGCCATTTCCTATAGGGGCTATCAACACATTGATGATACTTTCAAACCAACTCTTATTTGCTTTCATATATAGTTTGTATAGCGTATTGCAGGTGTATATTTGTTTTATTGACTCAATTTCATTGTCACCTTCCACTTACAAGGGACCTAGTGGCTTCAATGGATTGCAAAACTATATGATTAAAATGAATTTTAGGCTCTTTAGGGTTAAGACTTACTTTGTTTTGATTTAACATTGATTAAGGTCTAAATTAAGACCTATAGGCTTGAGGCCTATAGGTCTTTTCTTGACTATCTTAGGGCTACTCAAATCCAATCATTGATTTCTTAGAATTTTGGCATTATCAAAACCATATAAACCATTATTTTTACTTCTTAAATGACCCACAAAGATTAATAACAAAGATCAATACCTTCTTTCCATTGCAACTCACCTTCAATTTATTTAAATGATCTATCCAAACTACAAGTACAGTCAACCCATGTTAATTTTTTATGGAATTAGAATTAAAAATTATAATCAAATGGAGAAAACTTCATGGTGGTAGTTTGTTATTCAATACCATGTAAGGGTATGAGCAGATATATCAAGTTCTCCTCTTGGTTTTGGGCATCTTCAAAGTGATCTATAGTTGATATAACTGCGACAACTGTGACTCTTCTTTTGAAGTGTGTATTTTGGCTCTCTTCTTGAACTTTATTATTTTATTTTTTTATAATTGTGAAATTTTAACCCATAACATAGAAATATTATATGTAACTATTAATTGATCCTAAATTATCAACCAAACATTAGTAGACATGTTTAAATACTGATAATGTCTCCAAAAGCAAGCATACATGAAGAATATATGCCAAAACACATCTAAGACAAAATAAAAATTAATTAATGAAATTTAGGGAATTTCCATGAAAAATGAAACACTATAAATATCTAAAAATGACTACCATGATAAAATAAATACTTGCATTAGAAATCACTACAACAACCTATACATGAAGGCATTATTAATTCAAGTGAAAGTAATTAATGGAGATGATATAACTGATCAAAATACCATGAAAAATATTTAATATACCTATAAAAACCACCCTTAAAATAATTCATATTCATCAATTTATGGGTTGGATAAATAGGTGAAAGAATAAACCCCTCTTGAATGGATAGGCCATAATGACCTACTGTCAATCTTAACAATAATTCATAAATAATAGTACACCATTATGAAAAATAATTCTAATGATTTAAATCTTAATTGGACTCTTAAAAATGGAAAAAAAAATGAGATCCTCTCTCTCTCTCTCTCTCTCTCTCTCTCTCTCTCTCTCTCTCTCTCTCTCTCTCTCTCTCCTCTCTCTCTCTCTCTCTCTCTCTCTCTCTCTCTCTCTCCTCTCTCTCCTCTCTCTCTCTCTCTCTCTCCTGGCCATACCATTCAATGCAAATTTGGCTTCCTAAGCTTGTGAAGGTAGCAATGGAGGAAAATAATATTTTGAGTTTCAATTAAAACTAAAACTTTTTATATAGATTTAAAATGGTCTAAGGGGGACCAAGAGACACTTATAAACCATTTTCAACCAAAAAATAATCTTGAAAATCCATAAGAGTTCTTGAAGAGTGTAATTTTGCCAACCTAAGAGTTAAAATTTAGATTCTATCAGACCCTAACTATTCCTAAACATTTCTTAACATATTTTTAATACCAGGGAATCTGTAATCTTCTTGAAACATTCTCTCCTTGAAATGGGACATCCAACTCTTCTTCATGGGCCAAAAGGTGTCCAAAATATGATTTTTTCACATATAAGAGCCAAACAAAGGATAGATTATGATAATATGATACAAATAACATCCAAATAACCTTTTGAAATTACCCTAAAATATACTATATCTTTGACCATGTTTGACCATGTACTTGACTATAAGACTAGACAAGTGAACATAAGACTAGAACTTGGATAAACCTAGACAAGGACACATATGACCATATAAGACTCTTTAGGGACCATTTTATACCATGAAAAACCCATATGACCACCCTATAAGATTTTTTAATTTAATAGGGTAGACGTATTTTAACTTGGGGTCAAAATTTGGTCAACACAGAGTTTCTTCAATTTTAAATGATTTCTACTTATTATATCCCAACTTTCAAGAATTATTCTAGCTCTTGATTTATTTTTCAATTTTGGTTAATTTTCCTCTAACATTTTCAAGATGATTCAAATGATCTATAACACCTTACTTATGTTTCTTGCAATGCAAATTTTTAATGGTAATACACTTGATTACTATTGCATAGTTATCAGGTTATTCCTTCCAGTACCCTTACATGATCACATCTATCTATTCCTACATTATCCCTAAAAAGACATAGTCTCTTACCCATTAGGGGGAACATACATTCTTAGCTATAAACAAATAATTTTTTTTAATATTACTATGAATCCTTTACACATATATTGGGTGAATTTTTATTGTCTTCATTCTTGACACACCATGTTTTTTATACCTTTTTTTAGATTGTTTTAATTCCTATAATTTATTCTCTTGGAAAATCCTTGCTTAGAACTTTTTCAAAATAATTATAGTTTAAATATTTCAAACATTTAAAAAAAATATATCTAATTTTGGAAATAAAATTAGATATGTCAAAAAATATAAATAAAATAAATTAAAATCATGACCTAAAACACATTCTCAAATGTTTCTACATTAATTCTTTATATATGTTTTCTATTTCATGATAATTAGAGAACATGATTTTATTTTTAAAAGACAATGTTTTTTTCATGAGTTATGTGAGTGTGATACATGACATTATATTACATGATTTTTGATTTCATGCTTCCCTTTGTATCTAACAACCTTACTAAGTTTGGGTGATCGCTTCTTTTTCTTTAACATTTCTACGAATTTAAGCCACATATCATACAATGTTTTTGTAAAAACACATAAATTAAAAAAATTTAATGTTATTTTATAACAATTTTATTGATACATATGATTGATATAGACTAGTTTCATGTATTCTATGCATCTTTCATGATTTACTAAATGATACATCAGGAAATTCCTTCTTATTGTGTGTCCATTAGCCTTGTATGTGTAATTTATATACATGTTGCATTTTTAATGTAATTTTCATACCACTTGTGTGTGGCCCTTGGATTTTTGTTTTTATGTGACATTCACATGTCCCTTGTATGTTGTATTTAGGCCTTATGTGTGATATTATATGAAAAATGTGTGACATTATATGAGATTATTTGTATGTTTTTTTTTTAATGTTTCCATGGTACATATCATGCACATGTTGCTTATACACTTTATGTTATATCTATATAACACATGTTTCATATAAAATTTAATGATATATTAAATGGTATGAAATAGCCCAATAAAAATGTCTAAAGTGATACCAAATCATTATATATTTGACATATTATTTTTTTGAGATAACTAACTTGTAGGATGAATATCACATATAAAATTTTGTTCGTTCCTACAATTAATTTTATTAAAATATTGGTAAATACTTCATGCATATGCATGTGCAGGTACAAAACATGTACAAGTTTCAAACAATTATAAAGTTACGAGTTTCAAAAGTTACAAATCTCAATGAAATTCAATATAAATTTAGTATAGTATATGGGGCATGATATTAAATCATGTTCAAGTGAATACATAACAATTTCAAATTTATAAATTTTCAAGGTTTTTAGAGCTTAAAAAATTACAAATATTAAAATAGAATCTAGATTCATCTATAGTGGTGTGATTCATCTTCATTTTGAATGTGGGCCACATTAGAGTCTAGTGACACTTAACATATATAGATTCACTTTTTAATGTAGTGAGCCACATTTTTCTTATTCCACCTAATAAATTATTTTATAGATTACTCTATATGGTCAAATGAGATATGGAACATACAATATTTCAAACTCATGGGCTTTCACTGGTATTTAAATTTATAGTTGATCACTCTCAATTTTACATAATTTTAACAATTGTCCAAATTCATCAATAAAGGGGGGAACACACTTCTATAATTTTAAGTTATCATGAAATTAGATTACATAGTCTTGTAAGTATATACATTCCTATCTTTTGAAAATTCAAATGGAAATTTTTAGATTTTCAAATTTCAAATATGGATAGTAAAAACTTTTAGTGGCATTGTTTTAGGTTCTATATTTAGGCATCTTGCATAATAAATATTTTACTTAAAAAACAAATTTATTATACATTATTTTATTCACATATCCTTTAATCTAGTAATTTCACTTCATTGAATTATTAAAAAAAGTGGGGGTAAATTTACACACCCAAAATTAGTCATTAAGTCCTTGACAACGTTTAATACTGACATGATTATCCTCACTTGGTTTATTATATATGGGAGAATTAAATATTATATTAAATATATTAAAACTACTCATAACATCATTTAGACATCTCTTATTTTTTTAAAAAATCCTATCAGACTAGTTCTAGTAGTTTGTATCCTTTTTTGGACATGAGTGCACTAGGTTTGACATAGATGTTTGGTTAATGGACTGAGATGTCTAAATCATCTAACTAAATTACAATAATTAATAATGAATTTTTTTATAGCATTTGACCTTATTTGAATTATATATAGTTATATGAAAAGTTACTATTCTGGATGATATCAGTTTTGAAAAATGATTTCTAGATAGTTCTAAGTGTTGTAAATGATATTCTGGTGTCTATTTACTCACTATATAATATCACCCCATATGGATATGAGTGCCATGTTGGTGTAGTGTTCTCAATATTGAACTAAGGTTCCCTTTATGGAATTATTCATATTTTCTAGTAGCCCTTTTACCTATTTTTTAGGTCTTATTCCTACATGAATGAAACTTAGAACTCTATCTTGTGGTCTAAAAAGCTTAATTTAATATGAAAACCCTAATCCTCCCTGCAAGTATGGAATGGAAAATAATTGTTTCTTCTTTATTAGGATATGAGGAACGTCCTCAAAACCCCACTATGAAGAGATTTGCCTACATAAAATTACTCTAAAGAGGGATCAAGCTTGATGTAGATCCCTCACCTAGTGATTGATGCAAGTGCATGTAAATTTTAGAATGAGAGTGGAATTAGATGCCTTGAATGTGCTTTACATTTCAAATCTATTAAAAATGAGTCTAGGTCTATTGTATATTGTAGTATATAAAAGTAGGGAAGAATAGGGAAGAAATACCTTAATTTTGCTCAACTTATCTTTGCTTTGAATGTGTTTTTACATCTATTTTTCCATCTAGTGAATATAGGTCAATTAGAGTTCTATTTATAGATATTTTTTATCTTGTGGAGGTAATAAAATATGCTTAGGCTAACCTTAGAATGGGCATACATCTAAAAAAGTATTTTTTGGGAAGAGTTAGGATTAAGGACACTAGTGAATAGTTGGGGACACTAGCACCATGTGGATATAGTGTCCCAAATGTGGTGCTAATGTCTTCTTTGTATACTACTAGAAAAATTGGGTTGGGATTTGAGAAGACAATCTTTAGACTATGTTTTGGCTGACTGTGATCTACTCAATGATAGAAAAAGTGCCTCTAAGGCTCTATAATTGTTTTAAGGTTAAGTTATGAATATTTTAACTCAAGAAACCCTCTTAGTATTTAATTAACACTTTTAGGTGATTAAATTCGCCCCCACTTTATGTTAAATGAAATGACTATTATAAAGTAAAAAGAAGTGCACCTGGACTTACCTTGGAAGTGAATCATGTGCAGCTAAGTTTGAGTATGTGAATTTGAGATTGTGTATGTAAAAACATGATCCAAAGCAATGTGTTGCAATGAAACATGCAAAAATTAATCTTTACTTAAGAGATGATCAAAAGCAAAATACTATGCTAAAACTAAAATCTTAGTAAAGAGAGGAAAGGAATTAATACACCTAATTAGGTACACAATCCAACGTATAAACATAGTGACAACCTCTATGTGTGTTGGTGAGTGTACATAGTGATCATATTATTGGATAATTTTTATCAAGCTAATGGTTTCCTCAATCCTCATATGCATGGGTCAAGAACTCATTCTCAATTTGACTCCATCATTACCCACCCCTTCTAGGTGGATCTTGATCTATGAATAATTTGGATAAGACTATAAGTGTGTCTAACCTTCTCTTCTAGGTAGCTCAAAAAATCAAGTAGGCCATGACTCCATCATTTACCAACCATGTGAAGTATGTGAATATATTACTAAACTATGTAAGGTGTTGAAAGCATCTAACTATGTAAATCAAACTATGTATATCAGCTCTGTGGCCACTCAGGTATATTAGGTAGCTCTGGGTCACTTAGGAATGCAAACCATTGTATATGAAGTAAGGCATGAATTTTTGACAACTTAGAACGTGATAACAAGAGTATACATCATAGAGAATGGCATGGAGTTTTCCATTCCATCTAATTAACTAATGTGTAGTTGAGTATATGGAAACTATGTGCGACATAGATGCCCCCAATTTAGTATCTAAGTATACTAATTCTAAATTGAGAATGTAATAATTGAATATGTGTAACTAAAATTAATGTAGGATTGATCATATTTTGTATACCCCCAAATTTTATCAATTGGTATGAATCTAAGTTGGAATTAGTGTATTTAAGTAAAATTTGAACATAACTATCAAACCTATGATTGTATTTGTGTAAATATATAATATACCTAGTTTACTAGTGTAGTTACATTAGACTATCCTAAAGTAGGCTCTAGTTGATAGTATCACCTTGTGGTGCTAGTGTCCTAATCTAGGTACTAAAGTCTACCTAATCTAATTTATGAGTGATCTAAACTAACTTTCAAGTCTCTATTATATTCTATTTCTACCCTATGTTTGATGTCCAAACTAAGCCTATGTGCTAAAATATATCTATGAATAATAATGTAGGAGCTTGATCTATGTGAAAATTGGGTTTTGACTCCATTATTTCCCACCCCTGATTAATGGATCTTGATCTAGGAATAAATTGTATAAGACTATAAGTGTGTCTAACCCTCTCTTATGGGTCAATCAAGAACTCAAGTAGGCCATGAATCCATCATTTCCCACCCATGTGAAGTATATTTATCTATAAATGATGTACACAAAGTGTTGAAAGTATCTAAGTAAATCTAATTGTGTATGTGAGCTCCATGGGCACTCAGGTATATTAGGCAGTTTTGGCCCACACAGGAATGCCAATCACTATAGACAGAGTAAGGAATGAATTTTTTGACAACCTAAAAATTTATAAAAAGTGTATACATCATAAATAATGAAATGGAGTTTTTTGTTCCATCTAATTAACTTATGTGTAGTTGAGTATATGGAAACTATGTGCCACACACATGCCCCCAATATGGCATCTATGTCTACTAATTATGAACTAAGTATACAATAATTAAATCTATGTAAATAAACTAAATGTGGGATTTATCAAGTCATGCATGACACCCCCAAATATGAGTAACTAATATGAATTTAAGTTCGAATGAGTGTATTTAAGGAAAATATAAACATAATTTCCTAACTTGTAACTGTATCTATGTAAAATTGTATAATAACTAGTGTATTGGTCTAGTTAATTTGGATTATCCTAAAGTTGGGGCTACTAAATAATAACACCCTATAGTAGACACTAAATAATTAACATATGTGTGTATTTGAGTATGGAAACTATGTATCACACACATGCCCCTAATATAGTATCTAAGTATACTAATTCTAAATTATGTAATAATTGAATTTATGTAATTGAAATAAATGTGGGATTGATCATGACATGCACGATGCCCCAAAATATAAGCTATAATGAGTGTATTTGATTGAAATATTAACATAATTATCAAGCATGTGATTGTGTCTATGCAAACTTATATTTTAATTGGTGTACTAGTCTAGTTAATTTAGAATATCTTGAAGCTATGGCTACTTATTAGTAGTAACCTATGTTGTTAGTCTTCTAATATGGGTGATAATGTTTTCTTGGTATAATTTACGAGTGATATAAACTAAATTTTAAGTCTCTATTCTATTATATGTCTAACCTATGTTTTATATTTAAAATTAAGCCTATGTGCTGAAATGTATCTATGAATAGCAATTTAGGAACCTGATCTTTATGACAAGCCCCTATGGATTCCCCTTATTTTGAGGTTAGTTATAAAATCTATGTAAGAACTACCATTTAAATAATTATCTATATAAAATGTGTTAGCTAGAGCATGTGCATGATATTCTAATACAATGTATAAACAAAACATCAAAATGTAAATGCATCTGAGTATTAGTAAGTAATGTAAGACGTATGTTGTAATTGAGCATTACATAAGGGTGTCAAGATAGATATAATAAATTTTTAATACTAAATTTTAGAAATTACCTAGGGGATGGGGCATGATTTACATCATGGCACACAAGTAGGAAGGGTAAATGCATGAGTTCCCTCATGTCATCAAAAATTTGTGTGTTTGTAACAAGACAATACAAGTGTCATGGTGTAGAAGCATATAAATAGACATACATATAAGTGCATGAGGTACAAAAAAGTAATCCAATGGGACAAAATATAAGGGACATAAGAAAATGTCACTAAATATGAAAATGAAAACATACAAGGACATGTTCAAATGTTGACATATATAAACAACAAACAATTTGGCTTAGAGACACAAATAATGACACGTTCAAATGTACGCATATAAAAATAAGAAAGCACACACAAGGGACATGGAAACATGTCCAAGGCATATAAATAGTGAAGTGGAATAGATCCAAAGGACAATGGCATATTCAAAAGCCCCAAAAATGGAAGAATCATATGAAATACAATCAAGTATCATCTAGGAAAAATATAAATCAAAGCATGTATAATTGTGTAGTATATATCTATGTAGATGCTAGGATTTACATATGCTAAGTCTAACTAGTGATAGTTATAAAAAAAATATGAAAAATGAGTACCAATGATCAATATCAAGATAAATCAGAGCATAAATTGGAATGTATAGTATGTAAAGATAAAAAATGATAGTAGTAACTCTGTATGAGATGCCCTTGAGTGGGTGGATTAATTGAATGTTTAAACCTAGATTGGTGTAAATGCCCCTAGTGGGTAGATGATAATTAGTCTAGATTAGTGTAGTGGACTAGAGTCCTATCTATAATATGTAATCACTCAATAAGAACATGAAGCATATATGTATGATAAAATTGACTATACTAGGATAGCTATCAATATGAAATTTTTATCAAGTAGTAGAAATGTAAACATAACAACACATAAAATCTATAAATTATTTATTTTTGAAATATCCAAATGTTTTTATATTTTGATATATTATAATATTTTGTGGTTTCTAAGTATAATATATGTATAAATAAATGAAAATAAACTAGGTACAAGGAAGTATAAATAAATCCTAGAAATGTAAATGAAATAATATACAAGCAAAGTGTAATACCTCTATAGGCCCAAGAGCACATCCATGGCATGTGGATAATCAAATAGTCAATCTGGTGGTAAATTGTTTAGTGTTAGATATTGAACATATATAAACTCAAATAAGTTATCATTGTCATGATTTTTGCACCAATATATATGTATTAGTGGGGCCTTATCCTTGACATGAGTCTAAAATCTATGCATCTGAATGGTATGATTTTTAATTGTGTTAGATGCCTCTTGTGTGGTCCCATGGTAAACCACATTATACCATAGAGTTTATGTGTGAAACTTGGGGTTATAATCTAATTCATAATGTAAAATTTGAACCATGTGTCCATCATGAGTGAATGTCAAGTATTTAACCAATCAACTTTAGTGTCCATCACCTGTAGCCATGTACTACCAAGTGTAACTTGTAAATGAGTGTCTCTATTCAAAATGAATAATAATGTGTTGGACATTTTGGGGATACATTCAACTAGTAATGTAATGTGTTGAATGTTGTCCTAATAGTGTATTATATATATATATATATATATATATATATATATATATATATATATATATAAATGGGGAAGATATTTATCTATTACAAATATTTTTATAGTCAACAGGTCAAGTTATGAATATTTGTGTTATTGACAAATCTATTATGGTGCTCATATATACAAAGTAGCTCATATCACTAGTGGTGTTGTTCCCTATGGTGGTGCAGGCTATATGATCTAGATAATACAATTATCCTTATATTTCTTTAATCTATGTTATAGTTCTATAAACATGTCTATATCATGTCCAGTGAGTCTATAAAAGTGGAAAAATGGTTTCCTTTCCTGTAATGATAATATACTAACTAGTTTGTGTCAAATTGTGGGTAATATTATCAATCCTCTATCAAGAAATATCTATAAGATCTGATGTGTTCTATCTTATGAACTCCCTAGCTCAAATTATATGAATAAATTGGTATCCTTAGAGGTGACTATATGTAATGAATGGATTAGTGGATGTATTACTAAATATGCTTGAATGGTTGATATCATAGCAAAAAAATATTGAATAAGTGAGGCTATTGGTATAGGGTGAGGTATAAGTTACTTTGAATTATATATGTATTATCATAGTCTCACTTATGTAAATCTCAATCCACATAAATAATAATATATTTCTATAGGTGTTTGATCATCTTCTATGGTAGCCTATGAGTCTATGTCAAAATTATGAATGTAAGCCTCTTTTGAATTAGCAAGTAGTGGTAACTAGGTAATGAGGATCTAATCATCTATTTTTAGATGAGGATGTATATACTATGGGAAGTTTTTCCTCTATCATTGGTGGAGGTAACTTTTTTGGGAGAGCCTAGTCCTCTATCATTAGTGAAGGTGCCTATGTTGTATAAAACATAGAAGGTAATATATGAATAGTCTTAATAGACTTCCCCACATCATAAGTATACATTTACTCAATGGGAATCCTATGAGGTGATATTTTGATGAGAACATCAAGTGTCCCATCTAATGATGTAATCAATGTAGGAGGCTTAGTGAGCCTATAATATCTAAATGGTTAATTATATATTAGGCATCCATATAGGTACACATCATGTAAAAATTTGATACGTCTACAAATAGTGGAAGGTGAAACCTCCATATCATATATCTACGGTCTCTCAAGAAACAAATTATAATGTAAATTATTGGGCATCACTTAAAAGTGTATAGATAATGTTTTGCTCCCAATATAATGTCTAATGTGATTGATCTCAATATCTATCTAGAAATGTAATATAACCCTTAGATTTTATTATTTGTATTTTAAATAGATGCTATATCAACCCCCATGGTTTGCATAAATGTGAGGTTACATATATTGAGACTTGAAATAGTCTCAATGACAACTCATTTAATAATTGTGTTATTGATTTGAGATTGAATAAAAAGTGGTAAATTATGATTAATTATTGAATGTCAAGGTAAATCCTCATTCGAAAAATATATCACATAGTATTCATGATAGATGAAAAATAGTGTGGCTTAGTATCATGAGGCACAAATGTGTGATTAAGTATTTTAAATAGAATATATATGAAGATTATTAATTTTTGAAGTAATTCTAATATAGATATTTTAGTTCATGTATTTATCAACTAATCCACTATATCAAATTATCTTTGTTGATCTTTAGGTGTTTTCACAGTGTGTTGGGGATTAGGAGGGATGGTATGGCTACACTAATCTTGTATAAGTTGAGGAGTCACCCTGTTCCACTTAGTGACAACTTGAACCATGAGATATTATATTTACCTAGGGTGAGTAATACAGGTAGGATGAGAGTATAGATAATCAAGTGGTCTAGGTGAAGGTAGAATAAAAGGAGTCCTCTATTCCATCTATCATCTAGTAGTAACTAGAGGTAACTCAAAGTGATACATATAGAATGATACGTATAAAAATGGGGCTGACATGATGGAAGACTAATATGTAAAACAAGCTTAGCTCAAACTAGATCTATGAAAAGAGTAACGTACATGTCTAACTTTGTATAGATAGTTGGTAATAAACATGCTAAGTAAAGTACCAAGATTTTTACCATGAAGAGAAATATGGCTTCCGTCATGATAATCATGGTAGAAAGATATGAATTGGATTAGTAACTACTATAAATGAACCCTAAGGTTATCTAGCATTAGGGTTATTGAATTTAGGGTTTCTATTGCAACAATTTAAATTGTGTGGAAAATAAATTTTAAACCCTAATATGAAAATTGATTTACTTTATCTATATTGTATAAAAAAATAATAAAAATTAGAACTATGTAGACATGAATTTATTGCACATTTTTTTTATTTTTTCAAGTTAGTGTTTGAAGCAATATTTAAATTAAGTCAGGTTCACCAAATGATTTAAATTTTTAGGGTTTTACACAAGTAATTCTTATATTTGGTTAAAGGGATGAGATGAATAAATTAGTTGAATAAATTGTAATAAATAAGCAATAATTTAATATAATATTTGACCTTATTTTACTTTAAAAAATAGCAATAAATATGAATAAATATAAAATTATCTTAAAAGTGATTGTTTTAAATGATATAGTTCTAAAAAATGAGTCTTGGATAGTTCTAAATGTCATCAATAGGATTCTAGTATTTGTCTAATCACTAGATAGTATCACCCCGTATGGACAGTAGTGTCATGCTATTGTAGTGTCCTTAATTTTGTGTTAATGTCCCTTTGTGGGACTCTTCCTATTTTTTGGATCACCTGTGCCTATGTTTTTAGGTCATATTCTTGCATTTACTAAACTTAGAGATTTGTATTATGTTTGGGAAACTTGATTTACTTTGAAAAACCTAATCCTCCTTATAATTATGTCATGAGAAATAATCATGTGTTCACTAGTAGGATAGGATGGACATACTCAACACTCCACTATGAAAAGAGTTGCCTACATACCAATACTCTAAAGAGGGATCAAGCCTAATTTATTTCTTCCACCTAGTTATTAATGCAAGTCCATGTGAATGTGATAACGAGAGTGGAATTATATGCCTTGAATGTGCTTGAGATTTTAAATATTTTAAAATTAGGTCTTTGGCTACTATAGATTGTCTTATGCAAAATCAGGGTAGAATAGGGATCAAATACCTTAATTTTTCTCAAATTATCTTTGGTTTGAATGTTATTTTACATTTATTTTCCATCTAGTGAATAGAGGTCAATTAGACTTCTATTTATAGATATCTATAGCTTGTGAAGATCAATAAATATGCCTAGGCTAACCTTAAAAGGGGCACATATTTTAATAAGTATGTATTGGGAAGAGTTAGGGATAAGGACAATAGTGCCTAGTTGGGGACACTAGCATAATGTGGCTTTAGTATCACAAATGTGGTGCTATTTTACCCATGGTAGATTATTGGAGAAACTAGGTTGGGATATGAGAAGACAATCCTTAGACTATGTTTTATCTAATTTTATGTTATTGTGATCTTCTCAATGACTAGAAAAGTGTCTCTAAGACTCTAGGATAGGTCTAGGGATAAACTAGGAATAGGTTAACTCAATAAACACTCTTAGCATCCAATTACCACTTTTAGGTCATTAAGACATGAAAATCATGTATGTAATCATGATTATATTATATCATTCTATTATTATCTACTCACACATGCACATACAAAACATGTACTGTGAAACATATGTGTCATGTAAAATAGATATATTAATTATACATGTAATAATAATCATCATAGTAATAAGCACTCAAACATAAACCAAAAAATTATACATGATTATAATAAAGGAGTTTAACACAATACATTAGTTCATTATGCAATCACGACACCATAAGATCAAAAACCGTGTAGACATACAAAAATATTAAATACATGATTTTAATCTAATTAAACTATAACCTATTGGAAAATATTTTATATGGGGTAAAAAATATGATATTTTTGTCAATATTTAAGGTTAAAATAAGTCCCTCCTTTATTACCGAGGGAATCTCTCTTATTGATAAATAAAACTTGTAGCAAATGAAATATTTATAGTTTTGAAGGTCATTTTAAAAATGGAAAACAATGTATATCCGAGAGAAGATTGAGTAAGAGGGATATAAACTAGATAAAATGAGAATATATATATATATATAGAAAGAGAGAGAGAGAGAGAGAGAACATGCATTATTAAATAAATTTAGATTTTAATTAGTCATGCATTCTAGAAGTAAAATTATATGAACATTTTACTTTTTATTTTGAATAAACTAAAAATATCAAATGAACCTTAAACACAACAACAATGATCATTCAATTGGAAAATAGAATGCACAAAGTTCTATTGATTTTTCTATATGAATCTATAAAAAAGAATGCAAGGTTTTATTATTTATTTATTCAAAACCATTATTTTCTTGTCAAAAATTCTTTCTTAAGATGATAATCCTCTATATTTATATCTTACAGGTTGAATATAACTCATAACTATATGTAAATACCTTTTTCAAAAAAGGCTTTTATTTTATCATTCACTTTTCATATTGTTTCATAAAGTTAAATTAAAATAATTTCAAATTAAAATATATTTATAAATAAGTACAATGGATAAAAATAAATGGTAAGAGAGATAAAATCAAGGAGAGAGAAGATAATAAAAAAAACCTAGTTGATCTAGTAGATAACAAAAGGCCACTTTCTATATTTTGTTTATATGTGTTTATGTTAATAAAAAAGATCTAAACTTTTAAATTTATGCATAAAATAGTTGATGTTTTGGAATGATTTCATTAAATAAAAAATAATTACTACATTATTCTTGAAATTTTTGGAGGTTTTATGTTGCATTTAGTGAGGGCATTATGATTGTCACTCAATTTTTCATAGATTCAAAATTGAAATTGTCTACACTAAACAATTATTAGTTGATTATTGTTTATAACTAAAATTTGATTCATGCTTTTTTAAATTACATAGAATATCCATTTATAATTAATTTGTAATGCATATACCATTTTTCAACATGGATCTCAGTCATGATGCCATCACAAAGCTTACTATATTTTTGAAAATACTTCCAAGATTTTTATATAATATTTAATCTATAATAAATTATTTGAATCCATATAAATAATAATTATCTTGGACCTTGGTAATTTTATCTCAAATATGAGGATGTTTCAATCACAATAAGCCACATCCTCCAAATCCCTGACTAGAGTCTTAAAAAATCCATTTTATTTTTATTTTTTCTAATTTGCTCCATGAGATTGATTTGATATTATATTATATTACATATTATATTATAACCTCATAAAATAATTTTATTTCATCAACAAATAAATATTCAACCTACTTTTATATTCTCTTCCATGATTTTCACATTTATGAATGTTTTTAACAACATTCTTCTCAATGTCCTCAATGGGAATATAATTTGGGAGAGAAACCATAGGAACACTATATTGAATTATGAATATATTTATATATGTTTTAAGTTCATGTGTTTGATTCCCCAACTCTTTCTTGCCAATAAAGTTTTCTTTAGACACTTGAAAATTGTGAATATCTCCTTCATGATTAGATTATCCAATGTGTATTTTTATCATATTTTGGTATTCTAGATTCTTATAATATTAATTATTATCAAATATATACTTTTAAATTTAAAATTATATTCTAACCAAAGGTTATGATATTTTTATTGAGGCATTTTTTTTCATTTTTGGGTGGTAGGATTTGCAAAAGATTAGCTACCACATAATAATAAAAACAAAAACATGTATAGTATTTTTATTCTCTTTATTTATCCTATAATTTACCCAAGGAAAGGATTAATTTCATAAATGAATAAAAATTTATGTATCTTGAGCCTTGGATGCACCAAAAAGAGAGATATTATTGAAAATCATTGGAAATGTCTCTTGAAATAGAAAGTTTCCTTAGAGTTGGTGAAGGAAGATTGGGTGAATAAGGAAGAGTGGAGGTTAAAAATGAATTGGAGATGCAACTAAAACATATGAAGTATGAGAAGGTTATGTAAGTGAAATTAACATAAAAGAGCCACATTAATTAGATCAATAAAAGACATAAGAGGTATTTGTGATATACCTGAATTAAAATCCATATAGTGTTGTGTTGAATTATAAATTAACATGAAATGATTTTAATATTTATAGGATGGGGAATGACCTAAGTAAAAGGAATAAATCATTGAATTCCACTCGATAAAAGTATTTTTAAGTTTCCTTGTAGGTCCATTTACATAATTTTGTTCTAACAATTTCTTCTTATTTGGATCATGTCCATCATCACCATCATTTATAGTTTGTCTTGGATTAAGGTGTCTTGAGAGGTTATTGACCATGATTTTTGGTTTTATATCTTCACCACTCACACAGTGACTTACCCTATTCCATGAAATTATTTCAGATGCCAAAGTAAGCTCAATCAATTCTAAATATTCTTTGGTACTTCCTTTTCTAGAATTAAGACCTATCTATTTCTCATTAGTCACTTGTAAGTGGAAATTAAGGGTAATGACAGTATATTGCATGTAAGACCTAGTTTCTTCACTTTCCAAATGCTTGAATGATAAACACATTGAGAAGGTTTGATGTCATTTCTTATAGGGTATATCAACACATTGATGATACTTTCAAACCAACTCCTATTTGCTTTCATATATAGTCTGTATAGGGTATTGTAGGTGTATATTTGTTTTATTGACTCAATTTCATTGTCACCTTCCACTTACAAGGGACCTAGTGGCTTCAATGGATTGCAACACTAAATGATTAAAATGGAGCTTAGGATCTTTAGGGTTAAGACTTAGTTTTTTTTTATTTAAAATTGAATAAGGTCCAAAATAAGACCTATAGGCTTGAGGCCTATAGGTCTTTTCTTGACTATCTTAGGGCTACACAAATCCAATCATTGATTTCTTAGAATTTTGGAATTATCAAAACCATATACACCATTATTTTTACTTCTTAAATGACCCACAAAGATTCATAACAATGATCAATACCTTCTTTCCATTGCAACTCACCTTCAATTTGTTAAAATGATCTATACAAACTACAAGTACAATCAACCCATGTTAATTTTTTATGGAATGAGAATTAAAACTTATAATCAATTGGAGAAAAATTCATGGAGGTAGTATGTTATTCAATTCAATGTAAGGGTATGAGTAGATATATCAAGTTCCCCTCTTGGTTTTGGGCATCTTCAAAGTGATCTATAGTCTATATAACTGAGACAACTGTGACTCTTCTTTTGAAGTGTGTATTTAGGCTCTCTTCTTGAAATTTAGTTACTTATAATTGTGAAATGTTAACCCAAAACATAAAAATATTATATGTAACTATTAATTGATCCTAAATTATCAACCAAACTTTTGTAGACATGTTTATATACTGACAATGTCTCCAAAAGCAAGCATACATGAAGAATATGGGCCAAAACACATCTAAGACAAAATGAAAATTAATTCATGAAATTTAGGGAGTTTCCATGAAAAATGAAACACTATAAATATCTAAAAATGACTAAAATGAAGATAAAATATATAATTGCATTATAAATCACTATAACAACCTATACATGAAGGCATTATTAATTCAAGTGAAAGTAATAAATGGAGATGATATTAATGATCAAAATACCATGAAAATAATTAAAATACCTATAAAAACCACCCTAAAAATAATTCATATTCATCAGTTTATGGGTTGGATAAATAGGTGAAAGAACAAACCCCTCTTGAATGGATAGGCCATAGTGACCGACTGTCACTCTTAACAATAATTCATAAGTAATAATACACCATTATGAAAAATAATTATGATGATTTAAATCTTAATTGGACTCTTAACAATGGAAAAAAATTTAGATCCTCTCTCTCTCTCTCTCTCTCTCTCTCTCTCTCTCTCTCTCTCTCTCTCTCTCTCTCTCTCTCTCTCTCTCTCTCTCTCTCTCTCTCTCTCTCTCTCTCTCATGGCCATACCATTTAAAGCATATTTGGCTTCCTAAGCTTGTGAAGGTAGCAATGGAGGAAAATAATATTTTGAGTGTCAATTAAAACTAAAACTTTTTATACATATTTAAAATGGTCTAAGAGAGAGCAAGAGACACTTCTAAACCATTTTCAACCAAAAAATAATCTTTAAAATCCATAAAAGTTCTTGAAGAGTGTAATTTTGCCAAGCTAAGAGTTAAAATGTAGATTCTATCAGACCCTAATTATTCCTAAACATTTCTTAACATATTTTTGACACCACGTAATTTTTAATCTTCTTTAAATGTTCTCTCCTTGAAGTGGGACATCCAACTCTTCTTCATGGGCCAAAAGGTGTCCAAAATATGATTTTTCACATATAGGAGCCAAACAAAGGATAGAGTATGATAATATGATACAAATAACATCCAAATAACCTTTTGAAATTACCCTATAATATACTATATCTTTGACCATGTTTGACCATGTACTTGACTATAAGACTAGATAAGTGAACATAAGACCAAAACTTGGATAAACCTAGACAAGGACACATATGACCATATAGGACTCTTTAAGACCATTTTATACCATGAAAAACCCATATGATCACTCTATATAAGTTTCAATTTAATAGGGTTGACCTATTTTAACTTGGGGTCAAAATTTGGTCAACATAGAGTTCTTCAATTTTAAATGATTTCTACTTATTATATCCCAACTTTCAAGAATTATTCTAGCTCTTGATTTATTTTTTCAATTTTGGTTAATTTTCCTCTAACATTTTCAAGATGATTCAAATGATCTATAACACCTTACTTATGTTTCTTGCAATGCAAATTTTTAATGGTAATACACTTGATTACTATTGCATAGTTATCAGGTTATTCCTTCCAGTACCCTTACATGATCACATCTATCTATTCCTACATTATCCCTAAAAAGACATAGTCTCTTACCCATTAGGGGAACATACATTCTTAGCTATAAACAAATAATTTTTTTTAATATTACTATGAATCCTTTACACATATATTGGGTGAATTTTTATTGTCTTCATTCTTGACACACCATGTTTTTATACCTTTTTTTAGATTGTTTTAATTCCTATAATTTATTCTCTTGGAAAATCCTTGCTTAGAACTTTTTCAAAATAATTATAGTTTAAATATTTCAAACATTTAAAAAAAATATATCTAATTTTGGAAATAAAATTAGATATGTCAAAAAATATAAATAAAATAAATTAAAATCATGACCTAAAACACATTCTCAAATGTTTCTATATTAATTCTTTATATATGTTTTCTATTTCATGATAATTAGAGAACATGATTTTATTTTTAAAAGACAATGTTTTTTTCATGAGTTATGTGAGTGTGATACATGACATTATATTACATGATTTTTGATTTCATGCTTCCCTTTGTATCTAACAACCTTACTAAGTTTGGGTGATCGCTTCTTTTTCTTTAACATTTCTACGAATTTAAGCCACATATCATACAATGTTTTTGTAAAAACACATAAATTAAAAAAATTTAATGTTATTTTATAACAATTTTATTGATACATATGATTGATATAGACTAGTTTCATGTATTCTATGCATCTTTCATGATTTACTAAATGATACATCAGGAAATTCCTTCTTATTGTGTGTCCATTAGCCTTGTATGTGTAATTTATATACATGTTGCATTTTTAATGTAATTTTCATACCACTTGTGTGTGGCCCTTGGATTTTTGTTTTTTATGTGACATTCACATGTCCCTTGTATGTTGTATTTAGGCCTTATGTGTGATATTATATGAAAAATGTGTGACATTATATGAGATTATTTGTATGTTTTTTTTTTAATGTTTCCATGGTACATATCATGCACATGTTGCTTATACACTTTATGTTATATCTATATAACACATGTTTCATATAAAATTTAATGATATATTAAATGGTATGAAATAGCCCAATAAAAATGTCTAAAGTGATACCAAATCATTATATATTTGACATATTATTTTTTTGAGATAACTAACTTGTAGGATGAATATCACATATAAAATTTTGTTCGTTCCTACAATTAATTTTATTAAAATATTGGTAAATACTTCATGCATATGCATGTGCAGGTACAAAACATGTACAAGTTTCAAACAATTATAAGTTACGAGTTTCAAAAGTTACAAATCTCAATGAAATTCAATATAAATTTAGTATAGTATATGGGGCATGATATTAAATCATGTTCAAGTGAATACATAACAATTTCAAATTTATAAATTTTCAAGGTTTTTAGAGCTTAAAAAATTACAAATATTAAAATAGAATCTAGATTCATCTATAGTGGTGTGATTCATCTTCATTTTGAATGTGGGCCACATTAGAGTCTAGTGACACTTAACATATATAGATTCACTTTTTAATGTAGTGAGCCACATTTTCTTATTCCACCTAATAAATTATTTTATAGATTACTCTATATGGTCAAATGAGATATGGAACATACAATATTTCAAACTCATGGGCTTTCACTGGTATTTAAATTTATAGTTGATCACTCTCAATTTTACATAATTTTAACAATTGTCCAAATTCATCAATAAAGGGGGGAACACACTTCTATAATTTTAAGTTATCATGAAATTAGATTACATAGTCTTGTAAGTATATACATTCCTATCTTTTGAAAATTCAAATGGAAATTTTTAGATTTTCAAATTTCAAATATGGATAGTAAAAACTTTTAGTGGCATTGTTTTAGGTTCTATATTTAGGCATCTTGCATAATAAATATTTTACTTAAAAAACAAATTTATTATACATTATTTTATTCACATATCCTTTAATCTAGTAATTTCACTTCATTGAATTATTAAAAAAAGTGGGGGTAAATTTACACACCCAAAATTAGTCATTAAGTCCTTGACAACGTTTAATACTGACATGATTATCCTCACTTGGTTTATTATATATGGGAGAATTAAATATTATATTAAATATATTAAAACTACTCATAACATCATTTAGACATCTCTTATTTTTTTAAAAAATCCTATCAGACTAGTTCTAGTAGTTTGTATCCTTTTTTGGACATGAGTGCACTAGGTTTGACATAGATGCATTTTGACATTGTCCTCTAGTGTGGCCTTGTCCCCCACATTCCATAGATAATTTTTTAAATTGAATAAGATACATTTTATCCCTATAAAACTTATAGAAATGTTGGTTAAAAAAAATATTCAAACTTTTCCCTTATATAATCAAATCAAGGCTTCTCCAAACACATTTATCACTTAACATTACTATTGCATATTGAGGTAAGATCACTATTTATTATAATTTCAATTTCAAAGAATTATAATATTCAATGGATAAGTCTAAATATACTTTTTACGTGTAAATGGAACTCATTTTTAAGAATATAAATCAATTTATCTTATTGTGTTCATATATCAAAATTCAAGATTGACACACACATTATGAGGGAGAATTAAATTATGTTGAATCCATTTTAGGATAAATATGCAATAATTATATTATAAAGGGGATTTTTTAGGGTGGATAAAATATTTACCTAACCCTATTACCCATTTTGGAGTTTGACTTATATTTGGTTAATTTTTTAGGAGATAGGATTTTGTATTTTTAGGTCTTCTATAGGACAAATTGGTACATACAGAAAAACAAAAAACCCTCATGGATAGAATCACATACACATATAAAAAAATAGTTTTATATTCAAATAATAATCAACTAAATTAAATATACAAGGTCATAGTGTGTTCTTTTCCTCTTAGCAGAATCCTATCCCAACATAGTTTACAATTCTATTTTCGATTGTGAAATAATTTACAAGTTTTCTTAGGAAAGTTTCCCCCACAATTACCATGCACATTCAGTATATTTTTCTTTATGGATATTTGAATATATTGTTTATATTTACTATTATTAGATCATTCAATTTTATAAATTATATATTTTAGTTTTAGATATGTATATTTCCTATATTTTAATTTAAATAGTTTATATCTAATTATTTGATTCATTTTAATTTAAAATTGATGGCATGCACACATTATTACCACCTATGTGTGTGTTCACAATAGTTTTCAACTATAATTAAACACATCTCTTTGGATTTTATCACTTGAAAATATGTAACTTTGACTTTGAGTTAGTGTATTCAGACATGGAAATTTGAATATTAGTTTTTAGGGTTTTTAGATTTGGATTATTTTGGATAATGTCTCAAGGATGCTAAAATATATTTCCTAATGTGAAAGTGATTTTCAATGTAATTTAAAAATAATGACCAAGTGAATAATAACTCAATCATTTATTTTCTGTGTGTGCACACATGCACTCATGTGTGTGTGTGTGTGTGTGTGTGTGTGTGTGTGTGTGTGTGTGTGTGTGTGTGTGTGTGTGTGTGTGTGTGTGTGTGTGTGTGTGTGTGTGTGTGTGTGTGTGTGTGTGTGTGTGTGTGCGCGCACATTCACACACACGTGTGCACATGCACATGTACATGTGTATATATAAATATTTAGAATTATCACCCATAACTAAAATGTGAAATGTGCATATGCCAACACTTTGGAGAGGTTTGAATTTCAAAAAAAATCATTGGATGATATTTGAAACTACCAGAGAAGGTCAAAACTATTGATAGCTATAAACATTCAACTACTTCCAAAAATATTTAGAAAATTAAAAATAGTGATCTAGAATATGGTGACAATATGGTTATGATTATGGATTGGTATGTCATTAACTATATATATGTTGTATATAAATGATGTAAAATTGGATAGTTAAAGTTCTTATATAGACTAAAAAGTAGAGGATAATGTGAGAAAGAGTGAATTATATATTAAAAGTCATTTATGCCAAAAATATGTCAATATTTATGTTTCCAAGTGTTTAATACCATATTTATTTGTCTACAAAGATCACTATTTTAGTCTAGTATTAAAAATGCTAAATTGAAATGGTAAAATAAATAAGTTTAATACATGTATGTAAAAAGTTTTGTGTTTCAAGGTATTCCCAAAACATATATATTTATCCACATAAAAATTGTATAGAAACATGTAAAAAATATATGTTTGTTCATTATATAAAACCTAAAACAACATAGATCATTGAATATTTGAAATCGAATAGTTAAAGAATGAATACACATTTGAGTATGTGAACCAAGATACCATATATTAATAATTATTTTAAAATTGCATGGGGTGATTATTCCATAAGGAGATAACACTATTAAAATCATGGTTTGAGAAAATAACAAATTGAACCCCCATTGGAGAATGAGAAGTGCTAGAAGTTAAGTGATACAAAAACATCAATTTCAAGACTCAAAATATCATCATAAATCTCTTAGTGAAAGCATATAAAAATATGTTATTCAAATTTGGATCCCCATAATAGGATAAAATATAGAATTTCAATCCCTATAATAATCTCTTATGTAAATTTAAAACTCTGAATCAACCACTAAAGATAAATTTTAGACCAAAATTGCTTACATAGTTCCCAGCCATATAGATTAGATCTATAGGGGGAAGGGACCATACATACATACACACACACACACACACACAGAGACACACACACAGATATATATATATATATATATATATAGAGAGAGAGAGAGAGAGAGAGAGAGTGAGAGAGAGAGAGAGAGAGAGATAGAGAGAGAGAGAGGGGCATGGCGTTTGGGGTTCCTGCTTATATATCTATCTATGGGCCGTATATATCTATAGAGGAAGTGGGGGAAGGCTCTCATCAAATTATCTAGTTGGCCTATTTATCTATATGGGAGAGGAGTGTGACCCCCCATCCTCATTATACGATATTGGGGAGTGGGGTATACTTCCCCTCCTTGATACACTACACTAGATTAAGGCAAATATTGATAGGAGTAAGAAAGCTATGTATCCCATCTATCTTACTTGATTAAAATTCCCTGTCAAGCCTATTTTTATAGTTTGGGGTTAGGGGTCCCTTGACCAGATAGATAGGCTTAGCAAGCCCTTATATCATCCATATAGAGTTAATCATACATTATTTGACCTCAACTCATTCCTATCTATAAATTTGAGCTTCACTCATGTAATGATTAGAATTTAACCTTTGCCAAATAGATATATGGGGTAATAATTATTAAATTTCAATTTAGGGTGGGCCCCTATCTATATGGGATGCTATTCCATCCATCCTATCCCCGTATAGAGAAGAAAGGGATAGGGACCCACCACTATCTAGGGACATGTTGATTTCCATATCTATATATAGGGGGAATTAGTTAGATAGGGGTTAATGGCCTATTCTATCTAACTAGGAGTGAGGGGTTCGATACTACGATCATCTCAATTGGACATGCATGAATACACATGTATATATAGATAGGGTGCTAGGGTGCCTAGCTTAATAGTAGATCTAATCATAATATCATCAATTCTCATCCTATAAATATAAAAATTAAATTCATGAACATTATTAATGCCAAAATTATGATCCACACACACACACACACACACACACACATCAATTGATATATAATTCCACATTGTGTATGAAAATATAATATATTTAATGTATTTTAAAAAAATTATCACTTTGATATATGTAACTTGATCAATTTATTCAATCTATTTCATGCATTATGTCTCATCTTGTCATAGATTATTTCAATTGTCTCTCATGATCCTATAAAATTTTCCATATATTCCTCACCTGTTAATATTTCAATCTATATTATAATATTTTCCATTTAAATATCAATCTATCTCATGTGAATCACATAACATGACTTAAAATATGAATTAGTTATCTATCAAGGCCTAAATACCTATGAGAATTCCACTAGTAATCCCCAATTTTTAGGTGAGGGATTAATCATAAAATTCATTCAACTCAAAATTAAATTTTCATACATGTCATGTTATTTAAAAATATGTAAGCATGTGATTTAAACTTTTAAGTTTTTACACCAATAATTACTATGTTTGGTTAAAGGGCTGAGATGTCTAAATCAGTTAACTAAATTACAATAATTAATAATGAATTTGTTATAACATTTGACCTTATTTGAATTATATATACTTATATGAAAAGTTACTATTGTGGATGATATCAGTTTTGAAAAATGATTTCTAGATAGTTCTAAGTGTCGTAAATGATATTCTGGTGTCTGTTTACTCACTATATAATATCACCCCATATGGATATGAGTGCCATGTTGGTGTAGTATTCTCAATGTGGAACTAATGTTCCCTTTATGGAATTATTCATATTTTCTAGGAGCCCTTTTACCTATTTTTTAGGTCTTATTCCTACATGTATGAAACTTAAAACTCTATCTTGTGTCTAAAAAACTTGATTTAATATGAAAACCCTAATCCTCCCTACAAGTATGGAATGGAAAATAATTGTTTGTTAATTATTAGGATATGATGAACATCCTCAACACCCCACTATGAAGAGATTTGCCTACATAAAATTACTCTGAAGAGGGATCAAGCCTGATGTAGATCCCTCACCTAGTGATTGATGCAAGTGCATGTAAATTTTAGAATGAGAGTGGACTTGGATGCCTTGAATGTGCTTTACATTTCAAATCTATCAAAAATGAGTCTAGATCTATTGTATATTGTAGTATATAAAATCAAGGAAGAATAGGGAAGAAATACCTTAATTTTGCTCAACTTATCTTTGGTTTGAATGTGTTATTGCATCTATTTTCCATCTAGTGAATATAGGTCAATTAGAGTTCTATTTATAAAGATTTGTAGCTTGTGCAGATAATAAAATATGCTTAGGCTAACCCTAGAATCATCACACATTTGAAAAAGTATTTTTTGGGAAGAATTACGATTAAGGACACTAGTGAATAGTTGGGGACATTAGCAACATGTGGATATAGTGTCCCAAATGTGGTGCTAATGTCTTTTTTGTATACTACTAGAAAAATTGGGTTGGGATCTAAGAAGCCAATCTTTAGACTATGTTTTGGCTGATTGTAGGTGACTGTGATCTACTCAATGATAGAAAAAGTGCCTCTAAGGCTTTATGATAGTTTTAGGGCTAAGTTATGAATAGTTTAACTCAAGCAACACTCTTAATATTTAATTAACACTTTTAGGTGATTATATTTCCCCCCACTTTATGTTAAATGAAATGACTGTTATAAATTATAAAGAAGTGCACTTGGAATTACCTTGGAAGCGAATCATGTGTAGCTAAGTTTGAGTATGTGAATTTGAGTTTGTGTATGTGAAACATGATCCAAAGCAATGTGTTGCAATGAAACATGCAAAAATTAATCCTTACTTAAGAGATGATCAAAAGCAAAATAATATGCTAAAATTAAAATCTTAGTAAAGAGAGGAAAGGAATGAATCCACCTAATTGGGTACACAATCCAAAGTATAAACCTAGTGACAACCTCTGTGTGTGTGTGTGTGTGTGTGTGTGTGTGTGTGTGTGTGTGTGTGTGTGTGTGTGTGTGTGTGTGTGTGTGTGTTTGTGTGTACATAGTGATCATATTATTGGATAACTTTGATCAAGCTAATGGTTTTCTCAATCCTCATATGCATGGGTCAAGAACTCATTCTAAATTTGACTCCATCATTACCTACCCCTTCTTGGTGGATCTTGATGTATGAATAATTGGGATAAGACTATAAGTGTGTCTAACCTTCTCTTCTAGGTAGCTCAAGAAATCAAGTAGGCCATGACTCCATCATTTACCAACCATGTGAAGTATGTAAATATATAACTAAACTATGGAAGTTGTTGAAAGTATCTAACAAATTAAATCAAACTATGTATATTAGCTGTGTGGCCACTCAAGTATATTAGGTAGCTCTGGGTCACTTAGGAATGCCAACCATTGTATATGAAGTAAGGCATGAATTTGTTGACAACTTAGAATGTGATAACAAGAGTATAAATCATAGAGAATGGCATGGAGTTTTCCATTCCATCTAATTAACTTATGTGTAGTTGAGTATATGGAAACTATGTGCGACACAGATGCCCCCAATTTAGTATCTAAGTATACTAATTCTAAATTGAGTATGTAATAATTGAATATGTGTAACTAAAATTAATGTAGGATTGATCATATTTTGTATACCCCCAAGTTTTATCAATTGGTATGAATCTAAGTTGGAATTAGTGTATTTAAGTAAAATTTGAACATAACTAACAAACCTATGATTATATTTGTGTAAATATATAATATACCTAGTTTACTAGTCTAGTTACATTAGACTATCCTAAAGTAGGTGCTAGTTGATAGTATCACCTTGTGGTGCTAGTGTCCTAATCTGGGTACTAAAGTCAATTAAATCTAATTTATGAGTGATCTAAACTAAATTTCAAGTCTCTATTATATTCTATTTCTACCCTATGTTTGATGTCCAAATTAAGCCTATGTGCTAAAATATATCTATGAATAATAATGTAGGAGCTTGATCCATGTGAAAATGGGGTTTTGACTCCATCATTTCCCACCCCTGATCAATGGATCTTGATCTAGGAATAAATTGTATAAGACTATAAGTGTGTCTAACCCTCTCTTATGGGTCGATCAAGAACTCAAGTAGGCCATGAATCCATCATTTCCCATCCATGTGAAGTATATTTATCTATAAATGAAGTACACAATGTGTTGAAAGTATCTAAGTAAATCTAATTGTGTATGTGAGCTCCATGGGCACTTAGATATATTAGATAGTTTTGGGCCACACAAGAATGTCAATCACTATAGATAGAGAAAGGAATGAATTTTTTCACAACCTAGAAAGATATTAAAAGTGTATACATCATAGATAATGAAATGGATTTTGTCATTCCATCTAATTAACTTATGTGTAGTTGAGTATATGGAAACTATGTGCCACACACATGCCCCCAATATGGTATCTATGTATACTAGTTATGAACTAAATATATAATAATTGAATCTATATAACTAAACTAAATGTGGGATTTATCATGTCATGCATGACACCCCCAAATATGAACAACTGATATCAATCTATGTTTGAATGAGTGTATCTGAGGAAAATATAAACATAATTTCCTAACTTGTGACTATCTATGTAAAATTGTATAATACCTAATGTATTGGTCTAGTTAATTTGGATTATCCTAAAGTTGGGGCTACTAAATAATAACACCCTATAGTAGACACTACATAATTAACCTGTGTGCATATTTGAGTATGGAAACTATGTATCACACACATGCCCCTAATCTTGTACCTAAGTATACTACTTCTAAATTGAGTATGTAATAATTGAATTTATGTAATTGAAATAAATGTGGGATTGATCATGCCATATACGATGCCCCAAAATCTAAGCTAGAATGAGTGTATTTGATTGAAATATGAACATAATTATCAAACATGTGATTGTGTCTATGCAAAATTATATTTTAATTGGTGTACTAGTCTAGTTAATTTAGACTATCCTAAAGCTATGGCTACTTATTAGTAGTAACCTATGTTATTAGTGTTCTAATATGGGTGCTAATGTTTTCGTGGTATAATTTATGAGTGATATAAACTAAATTTTAAGTCTCTATTCTATTCTATGTCTAACCTATGTTTGATGTCTAAAATTAAGCCTATGTGCTGAAATGTATCTATGAATAGCAATGTAGGAACCTAATCTTTATGACAAGCCCCTATGGATTTCCCTTATTTTGAGGTTAGTTATAAAATCTATGTAGGAACTACCCTTTAAATAATTATCTATATAAAATGTGTTAGCTAGAGCATGTGCATGATATTCTAATACAATGTATAAACATAACATCAAAATGTAAATGAATTTGAGTATTAGTAAGTACTGTAAGATGTATGTTGTAATTGAGCATTACATAAGGGTGTCAAGAAAGATATAATCAATTTTTAATATTAAATTTGAGAAATTATATAGGGGATGGGGCATGATTTACATCATGGCACATAATAAGGAAGGGTAAATGCATGAGTTCCCTCATGTCATCAAAAATTGGTATGTTTGTAACAAGCAAATACAAGTGTCATGGTGTAGAAGAATATAAATAAGCATACATTTAAGTGCATGAGGTACACAAAGGTAATCCAATGGGCCATAATATAAGGGACATAAGCAAATGTCACTAAATCTGAAAATTAAAATATACAAGGACATGTTCAAATGTTGACATATATAAACAACAAATAATTTGTCTTAGAGACACAAATAATGACACGTTCAAATGTACACATATAAAAATAAGAAAGCACACACAAGGGACATGGAAACATGTCCAAGGAATATAAATAGTGAAGTGGAATAGATCCAAAGGACAATGGCATATTCAAATGCCCTCAAAATGGAAGAATCATATGAAATATAGTCAAGTATCATATGTGTAATGGTGTAGTATATATCTAAGTAGATGCTAGGATTTACATATGCTAAGTCTAACTAGTGATAGTTATAAACAAATATGAAAAATGAGTACCAATTATCAATATCAAGATAAATCAATGCATAAATTGGAATGTATAGTATGTAAATATAAAAAATGATAGTAGTAACTCTGTATGAGATGCCCTTGAGTGGGTGGATTAATTGAATGTATAAACCTAGATTGGTGTAAATGCCCCTAGTGGGTAGATGATAATTGGTCTAGATCAGTGTAATGGATTAGAGTCCTATCTATAATATGTAATCACTCAATAATGACATGAAGCATATATGTATGATAAAATTGACTATACTAGGATAGCTATCAATATGAAATATATATCAAGTAGTAGAAATGTAAACATAACAATACATAAAATCTATAAATTATTTATTTTTGAAATATCCAAATGTTTTTATTTTTTGATATGTTATAATATTTTGTGTTTTCTAATTATAATATATGTATAAATAAATGAAAATAAACTATGTATAAGGAAGTATAAATAAATCCTAGAAATGTAAATGAAATAATATACAAGCAAAGTGTAATACCTCTATAGGCCCAAGAGCACATCCATGGCATGTGGATAATTAAATAGTCAATCTAGTGGAAAATTGTTTAGTGTTAGATATTGAACATATCTAAACTCAAATAATTCATCATTGTCATGATTTTTTCACCAATTTATATGTATTAATGGGGCCTTATCCTTGACATGAGTCTAAAAACTATGCATCTGAATGGTATGATTTTTAATTGTGTTAGATGCCTCTTGTGTGGTCCCATGGTAAACCACATTATACCATAGAGTGTATGTGTGAAACTTAGGGTTATAATCTATGTCATAATGTAAAATGTGAACCATGTGTATATCATGAGTGAATGTCAAGTATCTAACTGATCAACTTTAGTATCCATCACCTGTAGCCATGTACTACCCAGTGTAACTTGTAAATGAGTGTCTCTATTCAAAATGAATAATAATGTGTTGGACATTTTGGGGATACATTCAACTAGTAATGTAATGCGTTGAATGTTATCCTAATAGTGTATAACATGTTGTATCTCACTCTCTTGATAACTAATGTGGTTTAAAAATCCAAAAATACTAGTATTAAGATTAGAATCCTCATATATCTAAATGGGGAAGATATTTGTCTATTAAAAATATTTATATAGTCAACAAATCAAGTTATGAATATTTGTGTTATTGACAAATATATTGTGGTGCTCATATCTACAAAGTAGCTCATACCATTGGTGGTGGTGGTCCCTATGGTGGTGCAGGCTATATGATCTAGACAATACAATTATCTTTATATTTATTTAAATTATGTTATAGTGCTATAAACATGTCTATATCATGTCTAGTGAGTCTATAATAGTGGAAAAATGGTTTCCCTTCCTGTAGTGATAATATACTAACTCGTTTGTGTCAGATTGTTGGTAATATCATCAATCCTCTATCAAGAAATATCTATAATATCTGATGTGGTCTATCTTATGAACTCCCTAGCTCAAACTATATGAATAAATTGGTATCCTTAGAGGTGACTATATGTAATGAATGGATTAGTGGATCTGTTACTAAATTGTCTGAATGGTTGATATCATAGCAAGAAAATATTGAATAAGTGAGGCTATTGGTATAGGGTGAGGTAGAAGTCCCTTGGAATTACATATGTATTATATAGTCTCACTTATGTAAATCTCAATCCATATAAATAATAATATATTTCTATAGATGTTTGATCATCTTCTATAGTAGCCTATGAGTCTATGTCAAAACTATGAATGTAAGCCTCTTTTGAATTGGTAAGTAGTGGTAACTAGGTAATGAGGTTTTAATCATCTATTTTTAGATGAGGATGTATATACTATGAGAATTTTTTCCTCTATCATTGGTAGAGGTAACTATGCTGGGAGAGCCTAGTCCTCTATCATTGGTAAAGGTGCCTATGTTGTATGAAACTTATAAGGTGATATATGAATAGTCTTAATAGACTTCCACACATCATAAGTATACATTTACTCAACGAGAATCTTGTGAAGTGATATTTTGATCAAAACATCAGGTGTTCCATCTAATGATGTAATCAATGTAGGAGGCTTAGTGAGCCTATAATATCTAAATGGTTAATTATCTATTAGACATGAGTATAGGTACACATCATGTAAAATTTTTATACATATAAAAATAGTGGAAGGTGAAATCTCCATATCACATATCTAAGTTCTCTCAAGTAACAAATTATAATGTAAATTATTGGGCATCACTTAAAAGTGTGTAGATAATGTTTTTGGTCCCAATGTAATGTCTAATGTGATTTATCTCAATATCTATCTAGAAATGTAATAAAACCCTTAGATTTTATTATTTGTATTTTTCATAGATGCTATATCAACCCTCATGGTTTGCATAAATGTGAGGTTACATATATTGAGCCCTAAACTAGTCTCAATGACAACTCATTTAATAATAGTGTTATTGATTTGAGATTGAATAAAAAGTGGTAAATTATGATCAATTATTGAATGTCAAGGTAAATCCTCATTGGAAAAATATATCACATCCTCCACATCTTTGATAGTATTCATGATAGATGCAAAATAGTATGGCTTAGTATCATGAGGCACAAATGTGTGATTAAGTATTTGAAATAAAATATCTCTGAAGATTATTACTTTTTAAAGTAATTCTAATATAGATATTTTAGTTAGTGTATTTATCAGCTAATCCAGTATATTAAATTATCTTTTCTGATCTTTGGGTGTTTTCACAGTGTGTTGGGGATCAGGAGGGATGGTGTTTTCTAATCTTGTATAATTTGAGGAGTCACGCTATTCCACCAAGGGAAAACTCAAACCATGAGATATACTATTTACCTGGGGTGAGTAATAGAGGTAGGATGAGGGCATAGATAATCAAGTGGTCTAGGTGAATGTAAAATAAAAGGAGTCCTCTAATCCCTCTATCATATAGTAGTAACTAGACGTAACTCAAAGTGATACATATAGAAATGATACATATAAAAATGGGTCTGACATGATGGAGGACTAATATGTAAAACAAGCTTAGCTCAAACTATATCCATGATAGGAGTAATATACATGTCTAAATTTGTATATATAGTTCGTAATAAACATGCTAAGTAAAGTACCAAGCTTTTTACCATGAAGTGAAATATGGATTTTGTTATGATAAACATGTTAGAAAGATATAAATTTGATTAGTAACTACTATATATGAACCCTAAGGTTATCTAGGGTTAGGGTTTTTGAATTTAGGGTTTTTATTGCACCAATTTAAATTATGTGGAAAATAAATTTTAAACCCTGATATGAAATTTTATTTACTTTATTTATGTTGTATAAAGAAATAATAAAAATTATAACTATGTAGACATGAATTTATTACACATTTTTTTAATTTTTGAAAGTGAGGGTTTGAAGAAATATTTAAATTAAGGTTCACCAAATGATTTAACTTTTTAGGGGTTTACACAAGTAATTCTTATATTTGGTTAAATGGATGAGATGACTAAATTAGTTAAATAAATTGTAATAAATAAGCACTAATTTAATATAATATTTGACCTTATTTGACTTTTAAAAATAGCAATAAATATGAATAAATATAAAATTATCTTAAAAGTGATTGTTTTAAATGATATAGTTCTAAAAAATGAGTTTTGGATAGTTATAAATGTCATCAATAGGATTCTAGTATTTGTCTACTCACTAGATAGTATCACCCTATATGGAAAGTAGTGTCATGTTACTATAATGTCCTTAATGTGGTGTTAATGTCCCTTTGTGGGACTCTTCCTATTTTTTGGATCACCTCTGCCTGTGTTTTTAGGTCATATCCTTGCATGCATTAAACTTAGATATTTGTATTATGTTTGGGAAACTTGATTTACTTTAAAAATCCTAATCCTCCTTATAATTTTGTCATGAGAAATAATCATGTGTACACTAGTAGGATAGGATGGGCATCCTCAACACTCCACTATAAAAAGAGTTGCCTACATACCAATACTCTGAAGAGGGATCAAGCCTAATTTATTTCTTCCACCTAGTTATTAATGCAAGTCCAAGTGAATGTGATAATGAGAGTGGAATTATATGCCTTGAATGTGCTTGAGATTTTAAATGTTTTAAAATTAGGTTTATGGATACTATAGATGGTATTATGTAAAATTAGGGTAGAATAGGGATCAAATACCTTACTTTTTCTGAAATTATCATTATTTTGACAGTGATTTTACATCTATTTTCCATCTAGTGAATAGAGGTCAATTAGACTTCTATTTATAGAGATCTGTAGCTTGTGTATATTAATAAATATGCCTATGCTAACCTTAAAAGGGGCACATATTTTAATAAGTATCTTTTGGGAAGAGTTAGGGACAAGGACAATAGTGCCTAGTTGGGGACACTAGCACAATGTGGCTTTATTATCACAAATGTGGTGCTATTTTCCCCTTGGTAGATTATTGGTAAAACTAGGTTGCAATATGAGAAGACAAACCTTAGACTATGTTTTGGCTAATTTTATGTGATTGTGATCTTCTCAATGACTAGAAAAGTGTCTCTAAGACTCTAGGATAGGTCTAGGGATAAGCTAGGAATAGGTTAACTCAATAAACACTCTTAGCATCCAATTACCACTTTTAGGTCACTAAGACATGAAAATAATGTATGTAATCATGATTAGATTATATCATTATATTATTATCTACTCACACATGCACATACAAAACATGTATTGTGAAACATATGTGTCATGTAAAATAGATATATTAATTATACATGTAATAATAATCATCATAGTAATAAGCACTCAAAAATAAACTAGAAAATTATACATGATTGTAATAATGGAGTTTCACACAATACATTAGTTCATTATGTAATCATGACAACATAATAAAAAAAACCATGTAAACATACAAAAATATTAAATATATGATTTTAATCTAATTAAACTATAACCTATTGGAAAATATTTTATATGGGGTAAAAAATATGATATTTTTTTCAATAGTGAAGGTGACAATAAGTCCCTCCTTTATTACCAAGGGAATCTTTCTTATTGATAAATAAAACTTGTAGCAAATGAAATATTTATAGTTATAAAAATTAAATATTTTCTTGAAGGTCATTTAAAAAATAGAAAACAATGTATATCCAAGAGGAGATTGAGTAAGAGGGATATAAACTAGATAAAATGAGAATATATATATATATATATATATATATATATATATATATATATCTGTGTGTGTGTGTGTATATGTATGTGTATATATATATATATATGTATGTATGTATATATGTATATGTATATGTGTATATGTATATGTATATATATGTATATATGTATATGTCTATGTATATATATGTTTATACATATATATATATATATATATACATATACATACATACATACATATATATATATACACACACACACACACACACAGGTATATATATATATATATATATATATATATATATATATATATAGAGAGAGAGAGAGAGAGAGAGAGAGAGAGAGAACATGCATTATTAAATAAATTTAGATTTTAATTAGTCATGCTTTCTAGAAGTAAAATTATACAAACATTTTACATACTATTTTGAATAAACTAAAAATATCAAATGAACCTTAAACACAACAACAATGATCATTCAATGGGAAAATAAAATGCACAAAGTTCTATTGATTTTTTTATATGAATCTATAAAAAAGAATGCAAGGTTTTATTATTTATTTATTCAAAACCATTATTTTCTTGTCAAAAAGTCTTTCTTAAGATGATAATCCTCAATATTTATATCTTACAGGTTGAATATATACCTCATAACTATATATAAATACCTTTTTCAAAAAAGGCTTTTATTTTATCATTAACTTTTCATATTGTTTCATAAAGTTAAATTAAAATAATTTCAAATTACAATATATTTATAATTAAGTAAAATGGATAAAAATAAAGGGTAAGAGAGATAAAATCAAGGAGAGAGAAGTTAATTAAAAAAATCTAGTTGAGCTAATAGCTAACTAAAGGCCACTTTCTATATTTTCTTTATATTTGTTTATGTTAATAAAAAAGATCTAAACTTTTAAACTTATGCAAAAAATAGTTGATGTTTTGGAATGATTGCATTAAATAAAAAATCATTGCTACATTATTCTTGAAAATTTTGGAGGTTTTATGTTGCATTTAGTGAGGGCATTATGATTGTCACTCAATTTTTCATAGATTCAAAATTGAAATTGTCTACAGTAAACAATTATTAGTTGATTATTGTTTATAATTAAAATTTGATTCATGCTTTTTGAAATTTCATAGAATATCCATTTATAATTAATTAGTAATGCATAGACCATTTTTCAACATGGATCTCAGTCATGATGCCATCACAAAGCTTACTATATTTTTGAAAATACTTCCAAGATTTTTATATAATATTTATTTTATAATAAATTATTTGAATCCATACAAATAATAATTATCTTGGACCTTGGTAATTTTATCTCAGATATGAGGATGTTTCCATCACAATAAGCCACATCCTCCAAATCCCTGACTAGATTCTTAAATAATCCAATTTATTTTGATTTTTTTCATTTCATCCATGAGATTGATTTGATATTATCTTATATTACATATTATATTATAACCTCATAAATAAAATTTCTTTCATCAACAAATAAATATTCAACCTACTTTTATATTCTCTTCCATGATTTTCACATTTATGAATGTTTTTAACAACATTATTATCAATGTCCTCAATGGGAATATAATTTGGGAGAGAAACCATATGAACACTATATTGAATTATGAATATATTTATATATGTTTTAAGTTCATGTGTTTGAATCCCCAACTCTTTTTTGCCAATAAAGTTTTCTTTAGACACTTGAAAATTATGAAATCTCCTTCATGATTAGATTATCCAATGGGTATTTTTATCATATTTTGGTATTCTATATTCCTATAATATTAATTATTATCAAATATAGACTTTTAAATTTCAAATTATATTCTAACCAAACGTTATGATATTAATATTGAGGTAATTTTTTTCATTTTTGGGTGGTAGGACTTGCAAAAGATTGGCTACCACATTAAAATTTAAAAAAAAAACATGTATAGTATTTTTATTCTCTTTATTTATCCTATAATTTACCAAAGGAAAGGATTAATTTCATAAATGAATAAAAATTTATGTATCTTGAGCCTTGGATGCACCAAAAAGAGAGATATTATTGAAAATCATTGAAAATGTCTCTTGAAATAGAAAGTTTCCTTAGAGTTGGTCAAGGAAGATTGTTTGAATAAGGAAGAGTGCAAGTTAAAAATGAATTGGAGATGTAATTAAAACATATGAAGTATGAGAAGGTTATGTAAGTGAAAATAACATAAAAGAGCCACATTAATTAGATCAATAAAAGACATAAGAGGTATTTTTTATATACTTGAATTAAAATCCATATAGTGTTGTGTTGAATTATAAATTAACACGAAATGATTTTAATATTTATAGTATGTGGCATGACCTAAATAAAAGGAATAAATCATTGAATTCCACTTGATAAAAGTATTTTTAAGTTTCCTTGTAGGTCCATTTACATAATTTTGTTCTAACAATTTCTTCTTATTTGGATCATGTCCGTCATCACCATCATTTGTAGTTTGTCTTGGATTAAGATTTGTTTTAATAATGTTTGGAAGATCCAACATATTTTTCACTTATTGAATATATATAATGAATTAATTTATTTTTTAACAAGGCCTTAGATATTTCCAAAACATATTTGATGCATTATTTTAAATATGGTGATTCTTTAACTAACCAATCAATTTAAGGTTGGGTTATAATATTTAGTTTTTTAAAAAGAGTATCAATAAAATCTGATGCATAATAAACTATCCCTTTAGTTACTCCTTCCAACAAAAATGCCTTCAACTACTCAAGGGTCATTCTTGAATAATCCATTTTTTGCTTCAAATTCATTCTTATAATATTCGTATTAGTCCTTAGAGTCTACTACATGCAAATAAATAGAATCAATATTGATATTTTTATTAAAAAAATTATTACTATCAAAGGAAACTAGTTTGGCATAAAATTTCACTATGAATTCAACCATGGATTTATTAATGTTAGATGCATCTCGAGCTTATTTTCACATGTAATAGTTCAAACCAATAATAAATGGAATTACTTCCACATGTTTTTCATTACAATTTTTTATGAACTTCACTCCATTTAATTCAAATTTCAATATGAATGATCTTATCTTCTACTTACCTCAATAAGTTATATGTGGTACATATCAATCCTCCAACTATGATATTTTGGAACCTCATGAACTATATGAAATAGCTTCCATATTTATTGACAAACTTGATTTGGGATTTTAATTTCTATGTTTCCTATAAGAATCATCATAACTAAGATCCTAAAAGTATCATTCACTCTCCTAAAACATTTCTTTCCATGTTATAGAGTGAGTTGTTACAAGTTATAATATATATGATTTTATATGGAAAGTCTTTTTATTTCATATTTGGTCCTACCCATGATCTCAAATAATAAATATAATATACCAAATATGAATTCATATAAAATGATTGAGTTAATTCAAGGTTTGTAAATTATTAATGGATATTTTATATAATAACCTAATAAATCATTTTTTCCCCACACATATAATGTTTTTAGATTAAGGTAAAAGAAAGTTTTGAAGGGACCCTAAAACCCTATAACAGTATCAAAAAGGATAAAACATTAACAACTACCAGGAAAAGCATCCCTGAAACCTACTAAAGAGCAGCATCAAAATCAGGTTTTACAAGGACCTAAAACCACAAACATAATTCAATAAAAGTACCCAGGTTTTACAAGGTCCTAGAACCTCAAATAAATTTTTTAAACCAAAAACCAAGAAATAGGACCAAACACAAAAACTAGTTGCATCTACCAGTAATAAAGACCAGAATAGAAACAAAACTAGTAGAGAAGATCCTAGTCTTCTATTGCAATTCCATGATCATCTAAATAGCCTCCTTTCCAATCGTAGCAGTATCCTAAATGGATTTAGCAGCCAAATTAGCAATAGCTTCCAAGGATTTCTTCCTCGAACTCTACCTTGTCCTCTTATTAGGACCCTCCAAGGATATTATTTCTTCATTTACTCTTTTACCGAGGTTAGCTGTAGCAACACAAATGCTTGATGTTAACTACTCCATCTTTGTTTTACTTCCCTTGATGAACATTATAAGATTATGCTCATAATCTTTAAGCTTTTCTGGGATATCTCTCATTTTCATCTCTAAGTGGTTAATTTTGGTCTGATCAACATCCTGATTGTGTTGCATTATTTCTACTTTCTTCTTTAGCCCCATTATTTCATTATAGATCCAAGAATAAACTTGGAGAATAGAGTCAGCTTTGAACTTGGTAGAATGCAAGAAGGAAATCTTAGTTTCCCTCTGTGGAGAGTCACAAATAGCTTCTATAGTCTCATGTGGAGGGGAATCAACCTTTTCAATTTGTTCCTCCCTATCCATCAGTTTCTCCTCTCTAGTTTCAACAGGGTCTTTATGCTTAATAGGTTCCTTTTCTTCTTTTTCCCCAGTCTCCATAGTAGGAGTTGAAACCAAAGCCATATGATCTTCCTCTCTCATAAAAACTAGATCATCAGTTAAGATATCTTTGTCTTTATCACCTTCCCCAGACACAGTCTGATTACCCTCATTTTCAAAATTGCTCTGTTCTGAGTTTCCCTCAATAGTATCCTCTTCATTCCCTTTCTCAATTTTTCCTTAAGTTTCTAGATATCCATCCAAATTAGAACTGAACTCCCCAACATCCATCCCTTCCTCTTCCTTCAGGACATCCTACTCAGAGCTTTCAGTTCTCTCTAACTCAAAATCCTCTTCTATAATTTGTTTTTGAGAACTAGAGAGTTTTGGTTTTGCCTTTTCTTTCCCTTTAACATTCTCATCCTTCTTACACTTTTTGGAACCCTTATGTTTGTCATAAAAATGAATCGAATCTATGGATTTATTTTTACAAAAACCCTCTATGAGAAGTATCAGAACTTCATGTAAAATGGGATGAGACTCCTTCTTATGGGCATACAAGCTTTGAAGTAACAAAGAACACAAATAGAAAGGGAAATAAATTCTTTCCTTGTGCCTAAAGTGGTTGAGAAAAACAAAATTAAATTTGTGAACTCTTTTATTCCTACCATCAAGGATAAAGTACTCATAGATACAACATAGCACATCTCGCCAAATTCCTTTTATCTATTCCACATCAAAGAAGTCTCCATTCTTTTCTAGTTGCTTCTCCTCTACATTCATCTTCAAAAAAAAATTGTAGGCCACATTGGAGATAATTGTCTATTTTGAGAACTTAATACCACCCATAGGAAGCCCCATGACCTCAGTAATGAAATCCTCAGTAAGATTCATTGTGACTCCGTGGAGAGTAACTTTGTCATCAACCCAATTTTTAAAGAAGGTAGTAGTGACATGGGGTTTAAATCCATGGAAATGCTCTATATAATTGGCCACCTTCCCTTTTTATAGAATCTTCCATACATCTTATTTATCCTTCTAGTCTTCACATTTTTTGGGCTCTTGCTTTCGCGATTCACCCCTCATATTGCAAAGTAAACAAAAAACCAGAAGCACCTAAACACAAAAGTCAGAAAGGAACCAATTATTTGTTACTTGAAATGGAATACGCATTTTTGATGATACATGCAGCACCCACATTACATTCTCATGAATGTACCTCCTCAGGGAAGGTAATCTTACAACCATAAGGCCACTCCACCAAATCATTAAATTGATAATTCAAGCAAATCTCTCCCACTTTGGAATGGATGGAATCATAATTAATAAGCACTTTGAGATCAACGTGCTTATGTAATTCATCAAGCCACCTCACCTTATGCCCCATTTTAATAGCATGATTGGCTATCCAGTTGACGACCCCATTGGCTTCTCGATATGTATGGGATATGGCCACTTTTTTAAATTTTTGAATTAAGGCTTTGATTTCCATAACTGTAGCCTCAATAGACCATGAGATTGAATTTTTATTATTTAGGGTATTAATAATATTCAAAGAATCACCTTCCAACCATAATTTGGAATACCCCAACTCAACAGCTAATTTAATAGTGTAGAGGGTTGTAGTAGCTTCAGCAATATGGCTATTCAAATTACCAATTGGGACAACAATAGCATTAATTACATTTCCCACATGATCTCTCAAGACCCCTCCACATCTCACTCTTCCTAGATTTCCCTTAGCTGCTCCATCAAAATTCCCTTTAATCCATCCATTAGGAGGAACATACCATTTTATGATTGATCTTGGATTATCATTTTTCAAATTTGACCCTTCAAATCGTAAAGGGTTATCAAATTGAAAGGTTTAATTAGAATCCCTTTGGGATTTAAAGTTCTCCTTAATGGCTCTAATGATATTCTGACCAAGCACCCATCCTAGAAGTTCTTTACTCATGAATATTCTATTGTTTCTTTCTTTCCATATTCCCCACCAGAGATGAGGGAGGGTTAGTTTCCAAAGAAAAAGAGCATCAGGATCCTTAGAGGCACAACACCAGCTTTTAAAAGAGAGTTCCACATTATTTTGATGAACCCATTTTATACCCCAAAAATTAAGAATTTCAGTCCACACTAGCTGGGTATAAGAGCAATTCAAAAACATATGGTCTCTATCTTCAAATCCATTTTTGGATTAAATACACCTACTTACCACATTTATACCTCTTTTTTGCAAATTATCAAGGGTCAAGATTTTATTTTGAAGCAGAATCCAAAAGAAGATTTTAATTTTGGGGATGAGCCCCTTAATGCAAGAATGAAACCAAAAAGGTTGATTACCCTTTTCCTTTGGAGCAAAGATAGTAGAGACTTTAAATTGGCCATTAGGGTCAGCATGCCAAATAATCTTATCCTCAAGATAAGGATAAAGAGAGACAACATTGAGAGATAATTGTATGTTACTGAATCCTTGATCAACATCAGTTAAATTCACCCAAGAATCATTCTACCAATAATGACTGACTAATATGCCATATCTCTGCTTGCATCGATCAACTAGATCCTTATCATGAAAATATCCAATCAATGGATGATCCTTTAACCATACATCATCCCAAAATTTCACCTTAAGCCCATTACCAATTTTTTAGGAACATCCTTTTTCTTGAGTTTTCTTGGTCCCCTGAACAACCCCCCCATGGAAGAAGGATGAATAACATCAGGAGAAGAGAACAAATCAAGAAGGGATTTAGCATTGAAGAGGTACTTATGTTTCCATATGGTACTCCACTCTTTGTTGTCATGGTAAACTCTCTAACTTAGTTTGGCTAAGAGAGATTTATTCATACTTCTAATTTTCTTGATTCCCAATCCCCTTTCACGGAGAGGTTTGCAAACATGATCTCAATCAATTAAAGTCATTCTCCTTTTTTCCTTAGTACCAGTCCACAAAAAAATTCTTTGAATTTTTTCAATAGACTCAGCAAATTTCATAAGAATTCTAAAGAGACTTAAAGCATAAGTAGGTATCCTTTAAAGGCAAGTTTTAAGAAGAGTTAACTTACCAGCCTAGCTTAAAAGATTTCCTTTCCATCCTAAAAGTTTCTTACTAAATTTATTAATAAGATCTTCCCAAAAGGTATCAGGGACCTTCAGGCCAAGAGGAAGACCCAAGTAAGAAGAGGGGAGAGATCCTATAGAACATCCAAGGATTTTACCAATTTTATTTTGTCTCTGGATAGGGGTGTTGATAAAGAACACTGCACTTTTATTCTAGTTAACCAATTGACCAAAGGCAACATAATATAGGTTAATAACTTCCTTTAAATTTTTGGCTTCCTTAACTTCAGCCTTACCCATAAAGATTGTATCATCAACAAATTGACCATGAGAACAAATTAGAGGATGGGAAGAAGGTTGTAATCCCTTAAAGAAACCTCTATGGACCAAGTTCCTAATATATCTCCCCAAACTATCAGCCATAATAACAAAAAATATGGGGGATAAAGGATCACCTTGTCTCAATCCCTGAGAGGGATAAAAGAAGCGAGATTAGCTTCCATTAACCAAAATAACAATAGAGGTGGTGGAAATCAATTGATGAATAAGACCAACAACCTTTTGGTCAAAGCCAAAATCTAATAGAATGTTTGAGAGAAGTGACCAATCAACTCTATCATATGCCTTTGCAATATCAACTTTCATAGTGAACCCCTGATTGTTAGAACAAGACAAGGAATGAATATTCTCATGAGTAGAGATGATAGAGTTAAGGATTTGTCTACCTGGGATGAAACCATTTTGTTGATTAGAAATAATCAAAGGAATCACTTGGATAAGTTTGGAAGTAAGAACTTTGGAAATAATATTATAAAAAGAATTACAAAGGCTAATCGGTCTAAAATGATCAGGAGAATCAGCACCAATTTTCTTAGGAATCAGGCACAGAAATGTGGAGTTGACTTCCTTAAGCATCTGTTTAGCTCCATAGAATTCCTTAACAGCATCACATACATATTTACCAACAAATTTCCAATGTTTTTGGAAGAAAAACATTGGGAATCCATCAGGACCAAGAGCTTTATCTCCTCCCAGAGAACAAACAGCTTTGAAAATTTCATCATCCTTAGGAATTGAGCTTAACATTTTATTTTGTTCCTTCAAAACTAGAGGAGGAATCACTCTAAGGATTTCATCCTGACTATCCAAATTGATGTTTGGATCAACCTTCATTAGAGAAGAGAAAAAAAGCCACCATTTCATCCATAATAGCCTTATCCTCTATAATCTTCAAGTTTCCCTTTTTTAGGTGTGATATATGAATTTTGGCCCTATGCTTAAGAGTGGATAGATGGAAAATTTTTGTGCTTTTATCTCCTTCATTCAACCATAACAACCTTGATCTTTGTCTCTAGTAGATTTATTCTTTAGTGATGATGTCATGATATTGAGCCAACTTTTCATTTTCTTCAATGAGGAGGTCAGAAGTATATCCTTATGAATTTTTTCCTATATTTTTTGAATATCCTCCTTAATAGCATTTTTGTTCTCAAAGATATTACCAAAGATATTCTTATTCCATATTTTAACTTCCCTTTTAACATTTTTGAGCTTAGAGGCAACTCTAAAGAGAGCCATGCCTTCAATATCAATACTCCACCATTCTTCTAATTTACTTTCAAACTGTGGGTGGTGCATCCACATCTTCTCAAATTTAAAAGGAAAATTCTTTTTAAGATTAATCTTTGCAGTAGTGAAAATGAGGGGAAAATGATTTGATCCAATTTTTTGACAGGCTTCCAACTTACAAATGAATTCTTTAGTCCAATTAGGATAAATAAGAGCATGATCAAGCCTAGCCTGAATACATTCATTACCAATTCTCTTATTACTCCAAGTAAACTGAATTCCATGGAGGTCCATATCCATTAAACCCTCTTTATTTATAAACTCTAGTAAATCCATTCTCCCTTCTAGCTGGTAGCATTACCTCCCATTTTCTCATGATCATAGAGAGGCACATTGAAGTCTCCCATTATAATCCATCATCTAGAATAATCCTTACTTTTAAAATTAGAAATAGACTCCCAGACCTTTTTCCTTAGGTGCTTAATGTTAGGAGCGTAAATATTCACAATATACCAACCCTCCTTTTGGTTAACACTAGTAATTTTGGCTATCATAAGATATTTACTAGCAATCATAATGGTTACAGAATAATAATTCTTCTTCCATAACATCAGAGTTCCCCTTGATGCACCTTCTGAACTACTAGCATTTATAGAATAATTTTTAAAATCTTTAATCTATTCCACTTTCTCTTTATTCATCTTAGTTTCTTGTAGCAAGAGAAAATCAGGTTTTTGGTCTCTAACAAAATTCCTAACAATATCCAGCTTATGAATACTATTCAGCCTCCTAATATGCCAAGTAATGATTTTCATTTCTATTTTTAGGGGTAAAATCTAGAATAGTTGCCTGCCTACCATCAGCAATATTCTACATACTTTCTATCTCTCTATTTTTCTTTGTTGATTTTCTTCTAGGTTTGTCTGGGGAGCCAACATCTGGTTTCACCTTAGAGTGTTGTTCAGCTCTTCTTCCAAATTTATTTGGAGTAGAAGCAAAAGGTTTCTCCTTAATTTGTTGATTTATTTTGCTGCTCCTAGTTTCTACCCCCTTAGTATTATTCTTTTTTTCAGCCCTTTTTCTTTGGTTTAGTTTATGCTTTGAGTTTTCTCCATTATATTTCACAGCTTCTAGGGGAGGAAGCTCATCCAAAGGAAAGTCATTATCAACCTGAGATAACACTTGAATCTCCCTAGACCGAGAAAAAAGATCTCCCTCCTCTGATTTATTTCCATCTTCAACCAAGATTTCACCTTCCTCTAGCACAAGTTTATCATCTACATCTCTCCCTTGATCTTCTATCCTTTGATAGATAACAATTTGTTTTGATAGATCTGTCAGCTCCTCTATTCTTTGTTCAGGTATTATGATTTTTGATTGCAGCCCATATCCTTCTTTCTCAGAGTTTACTTTCTCAAAAGAAAGATCTTTATCCATCTTAGCATGTTGAACATTAGAATCTTCAAAAGAAGGCTCTTTATCCACCTCAGCATGCAGATCTTTAGAATCTGGATTATTCTTTTATTCTTGGTGATGATCTTGTTTGATTTTCCATACTTTCTTTTGCTGAACCTTGGTCTTTTTCCCATCCAAAACACTACTAGGATGATTTTTACTTTTGGAGGGACAATTTTTAACCAGATGCCTCTATTTTTTACAATCATAGCAAGAGTTAGGCAAATCTTCAAAAAAAAAATCTTGAGTTTTTTTACCAAGATTGGATATTAGTTCCACCTTTTTAGGGAGATGATTCAGATCTGCCACTTTAACATAAAGTCTAACACTTTAAAGTTTGGTTCTAGAAGCCGTAGCATTATCCAATGCCACAAATTACCCAAAAGAACTGGCAATACCTTTAAAAATGTCCTCATGCCAAAATTCCAAAGGGAGACCAAGAAGTCTAGCCCAAATGGGAGTGGTTAAGAAAAAATAATCTGAGAGATCCATGTTAGGCTCCCATTTTTTAATAGTGAGAGAACATTTACCAAAAGACCATGGTCCTCCACTAAGGACCGTATTCATGTCTTCCTTACAGTTGAAGATAAACAAGAAACAACCATTTGACATTGGTGCAATATCTAACTCTCCATGAATAACCCAATTCCTTTTAACCCTTTTTTTAAGAGATTCATTAATATAAAAATGAGTATTGGGATTACCCATAACTCTACCCAATATAGTAATGATGTCATATAACTATTCTTATAAATATCCCATATTAAAATATTTTAGAGATATTTTAATATCTTTTTCCTCTTATTCTTAAGCCATGTCTGGTTGATGATGTTAAAGGACATATCATTATTTTGATTCCAATAGTTTAATACAATAACATATTTATATCTACTATTTTATCATGATTTAAAATACCACATTTTGTACTAATTTATTGACTAAATATTGGATATAAATACATCATGATAAAATATGATCTTCCCCTTCTCAAGGTCCTATTATTAATCATAATCCATGATTAGATATTCACATATAATAGTTATGATAAAATTAACATTTTGTACCACACCACTATCCAAACTACTTTGACTTAACATAGTTCTTTTTCTATCCTCTATATTTTCTAGAAATTCTTAAATGTTTATATGTTTATATATATTTGTATCAATGGTGAAAATAGTTTCATATCTCATGTGTTGTATTGTTTTGTTGTGGAACAAGATATGAACATGTTGTTTTAGTTAGTAGTCTTATGTTTTAATTGGTAATGTTAGGAGGTAAGAAGTTGATGTTGAGACATTTAGAGGCCATAAGTTTTGATCCATAACTCTTTTTGAGATATTTTTTGCACCAAAATGATTGTATTAGAAATTTAAATTTAGCCTAGCATTTTCCATCTAGTTAGGGATGTTATAATAAATTTTTAGAGGCCATACATGGATAATTAAGGGTTTAAGAATACATTTTAGTAATTTTTTAAGGGTTTTGATATTTTTAGAAATATCATACTTTGTTCCCAAGAATGAATTTCAATTTAAATTCATCTACTAAATTAATTTTAGTTTTTTAAATGTAAGTGAATATTTTTAGTCCCATCTGAGTTTACATGAAAAATTTCAAAAAATAGTGGTCAAAAAATTGCTAAAAGATAAAAGTTACTAAAAATAGCAATTTTTTTAAAATTGTGTGGGTCAATTAGCTTTATGTAGATTTTTGTTTATTTAGATTTTTTTTAATTATGAATGTAAAATCTAATTATCAACTGATATTTTTTTAAAAACTCTATTGTAATATTTTATTCATTTAATGAGAATCAATAGAGAAGTTTGCTTTCATGTAATTTCTAAGTTTATGTCTAATTATAATTATGCTTAGCTAGTCTATATTTTCATCATCTAGTATCAGATGAAGATTTAAATTTGGAAGTAATATATTTATGAATTCTTATTAAGTTTTTTAAAATATATATTTTTAGAGTGTATTACATGATTAAATAACATGTATAAGATATGGTGAGAGGATGATGAGGAATTACTTAAATGAAAAAAACTATATAAGAGCTATAAAGGTAAGTGGAAAAATTAACTATGATTATCATAAATAAAAGACAAAGGAGAGATAAATATGACATAGAGTAAGAAACATATCATGAATATGAAGTTAATAAAGAAGAGGAATGTGAAAAACCACCATAAATGGAAGAGACGATGGTTAGTTCTTTAGAGGGAAGGGATGATGGAATCAAGGTTGACATTTGAGATTATGGATATAATTTAAAACTAGAGGAGTTGATATATTATATGAAAAACATGAGAAGTTTTTCAAGTGAAAAACAATGAGAGAAGACAAGAAAGTAGAGTTTGTGTGTATGAAATTGAAGGTTCAGGTAATGATTTGGTGGGTCACCCATAGAAATAAAGATATAGAAAGGGTAAAGAGAAGACCAACATGTGGAACAATACGAAGATGAAGATAAGGGAGAAATTTATTCCTTTGGATTATACATAAACCCTATACAAAATATTACATAATTAAAAACAAAATAATAATAATAATATAAAATAATATATATATATGAGTTTTACAAACTTTTCATATGAGTGGAGCATGAAAAAATATGACATATGGTTGTAAGATATGGAAATGGTTATATTCTTTATATTCAATATGAATTGAGCATGCATAAAATAATTTTCATTTAGGATGATTATCAATTATTTTTAAAGGTTGAACAAAAAAAATAGAAAAATCTTTAGAAGATCATTTGGTATTAGGCCAAAAAGATGAAAATCACCTCAAATGAAGAGACAAGGTGGGTTCAATACCACTAGATGTGGGTTTAATCCCACTAGAGGAAAATTATCATGTGGTGTAGAGAGGAAAAAATATAATAAACAAGGATTTCAATATCAAAAAAGAGGAAGAGGATTTTAGAGAGGATGAGTCTATGGTGATGTTAGAGGTTAGTTTCCAAATTAGTGAAGGTATTATATTTATTATAGATGTGTAGATTAAGGACACAAAGAATTTGAGTGTTCAAATTATCATGAATAACAAAGGAGACAAAGAAGATCACCAAAGATTGAATTTATCTGAGGCTAAGACAAAAGAGAAAAATACTAAAGTTACAGTAGTATATATTGGAGAAAATATCATGATGAGGAGAACATTGATTACTCCAAGGAAATAACATGTGTAGAATAAGGAAGGTGGTGATGCATGGATGTGAATTTTTTTTTAATAAGGTGAATTTTAGGAGGTAAGATATGCAAAGCAATTATAGATGGTGGTAGTTGTGAAAATATGGTTTCCAAGGGCATGATTTAGAAACTAAGTTTTTAATGTGAAAAACATTTATATCCTTATCAAATATCATGGTTTTAGATATAGAATGAAGTTGCAATACAAAAAAGGTTATTAATCAATTTTTATGTATGCAAAACATAAAAAGATAAAAATATGGTGTGATGTTATACAAATGGATACATGTCATGTGTTATTAGGAAAGGCACAAAATTTGATATAAAAGTAATTCATGGTGTAGTAAAGAACACATATATTTTTTGGAAAGGTGGTATGAATTTAGTTTTATTACCTCTTTAATAATAAGGGTAGGCTAAAATCATGTTTTACATAAATTAATTTATCAAGTACATGAATATGGAAGGTTGTTATTATGCATTAAAAATAAATAAAGAAGAAATAAAACTGGTAAAAATACCAGTAGAAGCAACAAAAATGTTGAAATAATATACATATGTTATACTTGATGTGTTATCATATGGTTTACCACAAAAGAGAGACATTAAACATAATATTTATTTGATTCTAGGATCAACTCTACCCAATCAAATAGATTATATGATGAGTCAAACATAACATGAAGGATTGAATAAACATGTTACTGAATTGGTGAGAAAGGGTGTAGAAAAGGAGAGTATGAGTCCATATTCAAAACAAACATTATTAAATACAAATAAATACGGAGGGTGGAGGATGTGTGTGGATAATATATCAATAAAACAAATTACCATCAAATACATATTTCATATACCTCATTTAGATGATATGATGGTTGTTATTAAAGGATAAAAATACTTAGCTAATATTGATTTAAAGAGTGCTTACTATTATATTCATATTCATGAAGGAAATGAGTTGAAAATAACATTCAAGTATAGGTATGTATTATATGATTGGATGGTGATGCCATTCAGATTATCTCATGTTCCCAAGACATTTTTTAGGGTGATAAATATAGTACTAAAAGAATACATTGTTATGTTTATAGTGGTTTATTTTAAATATATTTTTATAGTTAGTAAGTCCAAATAATAACACTTAAGGCATTTGAGAATTGTATTAGATTTATTAATAAAGGATAAGCTCTATGAAAATTTGAGTAAGTGAAGATTTATGAAAAATAATTTGGTTTTTTTTTGGGATTTGTAGTTTCAAACAATGGTTTTAGAATGGATGGAGAAAAATTAAATGCAATATTTGAGTGGCCTATTATAAAGAGAATCCATGGTCTAGAAACATTTTATATAAAGTTAATTAATAATTTTAGTAATCTTGTTGAAACAATAATAGATTGCATGAGAGGAAAATAATATGTTTGGATAAGGGAAACAACATAAATATTTCAAAATCTGAATAATAAGATTATATAAAAATACATTTTTACCATTACCAAATTTTAAAAGTGTTTGAAGTGGATTATGATGTTTCACATGTGGGAATTCATGTTGTGTTGATTAAAGAAGGAAATCCAATAAAAAAATTAGTGAGAAGTTAAATGAGGTAAGATAGGTGTATTATACATTTGAGGTTGAATTTTGTGCCATTATATAAGTACTAAGACATTAGAGAAATTACTTAGAGCCTAAGGAGTTTATCTTATTTATAGATCATGAGGAGTTCAAGTATGTAAAAACTCAAAGTACATTAAATAGTAATAATGCAAAGTGGGTGTTTTTATTTTAGGGGTATACTTTTGTTTTTAAACATAAATCAAGAAAACAATACTTGGTAGCTAATACTTTAAGTAGGATAGTGGATTTGATAACTACTATGGTGAGTGAAGTAGTTGGATTTGAAAATTTGAAGGAATTATATGATATTGATCTAGATTTTGGAAACATAGTTGAGAAATGCATGTATCCATTAATTGGTGACATATGTAATTTTCATAATGATTACCTTATATATGTTTTATATCTCTTAAATGGAAAATAATGATGTATTCTAGTTGGGTATCTAAGAGACACTATTATAAGAGAATTGTATAGTGGTAGTTTGGATGGACATTTTGATGATTATAAGACCCTAGATTTGGTGGAGGAGAATTATTTTTGGCCAAATATGAAGAGATATGTGGAAAGGTATGTTTTAATATTCATACTATGTCAAGTGTATAAAAACCATGCACATAATATAGGGTTATACATGCTGTTATCAATTCCAAGAAGACCATTGATAGATTTGAGTATGGATTACCAAACACATAGATAGGTAATGATTCATTTTTTATTGTTTAGGATATGTATTATAATATGATTCTATTTATGAATGTTAGAAAACTAATGATATAATTAGATTTATAGAAGTATTTTTTAAAGATGTTGTGGATTGAATGGTGTTACGAAAACCATTGCATCAGATAGGGACATAAAACTTCTAATTAATTTTTGGAGGACATTATGGAAGAATTTTTGAACTAAGACATAATTTATTATAGAATACCACCCAAAAATATATGGATAGATAAAATTTGTAAACATGATCTCGGGAAATTTATTGAGATGTATAAATGGAGAGAAGCCTAAGCAATATGACTTAGATTTAGCACAGGTTAGGTTTACATCTAATAGTTCACTAGATATATCAACATTAAAATCACCATATATTATTAATGGGATAAATACTATGGTGTTTTATATTTGGTAAAATTACCAGTGGTAAAATGAGTTAGTGATGATGCATAAATATTTACAGAGC
>JARHVA010002500.1:1900000-2025000 GCA_037957365.1 Torreya grandis
TTATCCATGTAGAACGATGTAAAGTATGAGTAGTTATCAAGTCAATTATAAGATAGGTAGTTCAACCTAGAATATTAGGTCACACATGTATATAAACTATGACAATGTAACCTATATAATAAGATTTTACAATGATAGGCATGGACACTAGGTTTAATTAAGTAAAACATCTAAAAATCCACTAATGATATATACATCCTACATCACACACATATCCCTCATAAAATGCATGTGTTTATGAAATGATAATATGTTAGCTACCTAGATATATGTTAAATAAAATATGTAAAAAATTAAACTAATAACTCATTTCATGCTTAGGTCCCTATTTTTTTCCTGAGAATATTTCAAATGTTTTTGTATTCTTGAAATAATCAATTTTCATTTTTTTAGAAAATTTTGATTTTAAAAAAATTCTTGACATACTCTTCTTTTTTTGGAAATTTTAGACTATTTTATGTGTGTATAAATAACCTATATAATTATATTATTAATTATATGACCATATTTTGTTCTTATAACATAGATTTAGAGAGTGATTTTATGCAAACAAAAAAGCATACATGTAGATGAATCTATAATGAACCCAAAAATTATGAAGACAAATAAATTACCAATATGCCAAGATCTTGAAACAATACTCATAATTGATTAATTTTAAATGAATTAAAGTAAATATAAACCCAAACCATGCTTAAATAATCCTAAACGTAGAATTTATAGTTGACATGCAAAATTTTGAAAAAAAAGTAAAATCTAAAAAAAAATGTCTAATTTTAGTAGCCACTATTTATAGTAAGTTTCACATGCAAGAAAACACAACTCAAAAAATCTATCAAAATAATCTAAACACTTAATTAGACTATGGGAAGAATTTACATAGAATTGGATGTCTGAGTGTAAAAATATACAATTTCTAAAAGTAGAAAATTCTCAAAAAAATCATTAAATGTTAATTTTAGACCCTCAGATGATCATGTATGGCCTCAAAAAAATATCAAAATCAAATCTAAGAGGATAGATAAGCTTAGGATCACGTAAATATTTTGAATATGGTATTTTTGGGACATGGAAGAGCTCAAATGGAGTTATGAGTCAAAAGTTATGGCCTCCAGAAGATCAGCCTATTTTTTTGCATCATTCTCCTCTGGTTAAAAACAACTCAACTCATACAAGTTGGATTCATTATACTAATACCATTTATATTTATAAATCTTATTTCACTCCCATTATATAATCTAATTGTTTCATTATTTCTAAAATCCTTCCCACTACACCAAATACCTATTATAACTCCCTTTCCTTGTGCTCATTGTCTTCATATCTAAAACCTACACTATCTTTTCCTTCTATTTCTTTTGAACCTATTGCTCCCAATTTACTTCTTCATCTTCATCACCTTCACCATATTATCCATGGATTTTCATATATATATATATATATATATATATAACATTAAATACTAGAGATATATCAAAATTTTGTGGAAAACTCACCTCATCAACATTGTCATTGATTTTCTTCAGCATTTTGCATCACCCAATTTTATTGTACTTCAACTTGTTGTACATGCCTTTTAGTAATATGTATTTCCTCAAGTAAACCATTACCAACTCTCCTTTTTCAAATACCTTTGATCTTCTTCTGACATCTGATACTACTTTATATATCTCATTACTTTCTTGTAACTTTCTCCATATTCCTTGCAACTATTACGTATGCTCTACAAACACTTATGCATCATCACTAATTCAATTTGTAATCATTAATTGTACCAAACCCAAAATACCCATAGGATTTCTCCCATAAAAAATTTGAAAAAGTGACTTTCTTATTGATCTATTCAATGAACTACTATATGCAAACTCAGCTTGTGGTAAAGCTAAATCCCATTTCTCGAGATTTTCTCTCACTATGCATCTCAAAAAATATCCCAAGCTCCTATTCACAAATTTTATCTGTACATATATTTGTGTGTTATATGTGCTACTGAATTGTAACTTAGTACCCATGTTATTACATAAATTTCTCCAAAAATTATTTATAAATTGTGTGTCCCTATTTGAAGTAATAGTTTTTGGAACACCATGCAATCTCCCAATATGCTTAAAAAATAATTCTACAACTCTAGTGGAATCATTAGTTTTCTTACATGTAATGAAATGAACCATTTTATAAAACATATTTACAACAACAAAAATTGAATTGTTACCTCTATATTTGTTTGGCAATCCCAACATAAAATACATACTCAAATCTGTCCATGGCCCTCTTGGAACTAGTAATGGCATGTACAATCCAATATTTTAGGTATGTCCTTTAGCCACCTAACATATTCTATACCTTGAAACATACCTTGTCACATCTCTCTTCATATTTGGCCAAAAATAATTTTCCTCCACCAAAGCTATTATCTTCATCATACCAAAATGTCTAACCAAACCACCATTATGTAATTCTCTTATTATATTGTCTCATAAAAATCCAACTAGAATGCATAATTGTTTCCATATAAATATATAAAATTCCTATATAAGATACTTATTATGAATAATATCTATCCCACCTATTATTATATTCTTGCACTATTCAACTATCTTGCCAAAATGTGGATTAATATCATATACTTCTTTGATAACTTCAAATCTAACTACTTCACTCACCATAGTATTTAATAATGTTACTCTCCTTCTTAATGCATCATCTACTTGATTATTTTTTCCTAATTTATGCTTCAACACAAAAGTATACCACTACAAAAAAAAACCCACTTTGCATGTCTACTATTCAAATTGTTGTGTGTATTCAAATACTTTAAAACCTCATGATCTACAAATAAAATAAACTCCTTAGGCACTGGATAATGCCTCTAATGTCTTAATTATTATATAATTGCATAAATTTCAACATCATAAGTAGAATACTTTGTTCTTACCTCATTCAATTTCTCATTGAAATATGCTATTGGCTTTCCTTCTTGACTCAACATAGCACCAATTCCCATGAATGAAGCATCACCAATTCCCATGAATGAAGCATCACAATCAACCTCAAACACTTTGTTAAAATATGATAACTTTAAAATTGGTATTTTTTAATCTTCTAAAAAAATTCAAAGCTTTATGTGGTTTCTCTAGTCCATGCAAATTCTTTCCCTCTCATGTAATTTGTTAATGGTGCCATAATTATACTAAATTTTTTAATAAAGTTTTCATAAAAAGTTGCTAAACCATAAAAATTTCTTACCTATATAATTGTTTTCGGAATAGGCCACTCAATAATTTCTTTTATATTTTCTTCATCCATTTTCACACCATCTACTAAAAATACCAAATTGTTCTGCATAAACCTAGACTTAGTCAAATTTGCATACAACTTCTCCTTTCTTAAGAAATCCATTACCATTCTCAAATGTTATAAGTTTTATTGTTTAGTCTTACTAAATATAAAAACATCATCAAAATAAACAACCAAAAACTTACCAATATATTCTTGTAGTATTGTATTCATCACCCTCATAAATGTACTAGGCGCATTAGATAATGCGAATGGCATCACCATCCACTCATAGAAGACATCCCTAGTCTTAAATGTAGTTTCCCCCTCATATCCTTCACAAATTTAAATATTATAATAACCACTCCTTTGATCAATATTTCTAAACTATTTCTCTCCTATAAGCACATCCATCATATCATCTAAACAAGGTATATAAAACCTATAATTTATTGGAATTTTATTAATTGGTATACTTTCCACACACATTTTCCATCCTCCATCCTTCATTGGAGTTAGAAATGCTTGTGTTGCACATGGACTCATACTATCCCTTATCACCTTATTTCTTATAAATTTAAAAAACTTGTTTATTTAATTCTACATGTTCTATTGGACTCATCCTATAAGCTTCTTGATTGGGTGGAGTTGATCCTAGAATAAAATAATTATGATGTTTAATATCTCTCTTTTATGGTAAACCATCTAGTAAGTCATCAGGGATAACATATGCATATTATTTCATCACTCTTACTATTTATGTTAGTATTTGTACCACTTCTATGTCTTCATTATTTGGTAATAATACATAACAATAACCTGCCACCTTCATATGCTTGATAAATTCTTTAGTAGAGGGCATACTATCTATCTTCTCTTCCTCTTTAATAGGTAAAAAAACTACCTCTATACCACTTTTCCAAAAAGTGTACATGTTATTTTCTCCATCATGAATTAATTTCCTATCAAATTACCATGGTCTTCCCAATAACACATGACATTCATCCATTAGAATAACATCACACCATATTTCATCATTATAAATTTTACCCATAGAAAACTTGATTAAGTACATTTTATCTATTGTAATTTAATTCCATTTCTTAAACCATGAAATCTGATAAGGATTAGGTTACTTTTCACATAAATCTAGTTTCTTTATCATTTCTTTAGAAACTATATTTTCACAACTACCACCATCTATAAATACTTTGCATACCTTTACACTCAAAGTACATCTTGTTCAAAATATATTTGATCGCAGCCATAAATCACCACTTTATTTATTTACACTTGTTCATTGGAGTGATCATGGTTCTTCTCATCATGAGATTCTCTCCAACATCTACTGGTACAACTTCAGTATTCTAATCTTCTATCTCAACCTCAATTAGATTTACTCTTGGGTGATCTTCTTGCCTCCTCTATTGATCATGATAGTTTGGAAACTCAAATTATGTATGACCTTATTATCCACATTTATAAAATACATAAGATCTACATTTATTTTAAAACCATCCTCTTGTACCATCATAATATCATCATCTCTAAAATCCTCTTCCTCTTTGTTAGTATTGAAACCCTTGTCTATTGCCATCTTGCCTTTTTGCACCATGTGATGATTCACCTATATTGGTATTAGGCCCACCTTTGGTGGTATTAAACCCACCTAATCAACTATTTTGAGGGTATCCTCCTCTTATTAGACCAAGAGATGTTCTTCTAAAATTCTATCTATTTTGTTTTTTTCTACTTTGAAAGCTAATTGATAAGTCTCCTCTATGCGAAGTATTTTATGCATACTTAATTCATCTTAAATAGAAAAATTCAGACCATTTACATAACTTTCAACCATTTTATCTTCTATTTCATCATTCTCCTCTCATATGGAAAGCTTATAAAATTCATCTATATACTCTTGTATACTATGATCTTTTTGCCTTAAATTCTGAAATCTTATATATAGGTTTTGTGCATAATCCATAGGAAGAAATTTCTCTGACAACTTATTTTCCATATTTTTTCACAAATTAATCTTCTATTTACCTTTCTTCTATCTCTCTTTCTATATTTCATCCCACTAAATCATTGCATGACCTTTCAATTTCATGCATGCAAATTTTACCTTCTTGTCTTCTCGCATAATCTTCCACTTGAAGAATTTGTCCATACTATTAATCTAATCTGTCAAATCTTCTAGTTTTAAATTTCCTCCATAATTTGGAACATAAAATTTTATTCCTTTTTTTTTTCTTCTAAATCTTGAACCATCCTCTCTTCCATCGATGATGGTTGCTCTTTTTGTTCTTCTCGTTGAATTTCTTCATCATGATCTATGTCTCCCTCAACTTCATCACCACCTTCTCTTCTTCCTTGACTAGTGATAAACTTTGTTAATTATTAAAATTACCTCTACATATCTTTTATATTCTAGTTCATATGTGTAATACCTCCTCATCCTCTCACCATTTGTTTCTCCTCCAAGATTTGAACTTGCACTAATACTACAAATGAACCCAAAAACTATCAAGACAAATAAATTACAAATAAGATAAGATCTTGAAAAAATATTTATAATTGATTCATATTGAATGACTTGAAATAATTAAAAACCTAAACCATGATTATATAAGCCTCAACATAGAATTTAGAGTTGACATGCAAAATTTCAAAATAAACTAAAATATATAAAAAAAGTTTATTTTTAGTAGCCACTATTTATAGTAAGTTTAACATGCAAGTGTGCATGGATATAAAAATATCCCAAAATAATATAAACACTATAATCAGGCTATGCGATGAAATTAAATAGAATTTTATGTTTGGTTCTAAAAATGTACAATTTTTTAAAATAGAAAATTCTTTAAAAACTCATTAAACGTTAACTTCAGACCCTCAGATGATCACATATGGCCTCTAAAAAATTTAAAATCAAATCTAATCAAATAGAGTAGCTTAGGAAAACATCAAAAGTTTTGAGATGGTCATTTTGGTTTGTGAAAGAACTTAAATGGAGCTATGGATCAGAAGTTATTACCTCTAGAAGATTGGCTAATTTTTTTTGCATCAATCTGAAGATTAAAAATAATTTTGTGTTATGATAATAATTTTTTATCACTTCTCATAGAATATATTTTAGGATGTGTAACTATATAAGGTATAGGGATTGGTGGAATAATCTATATAGTAATATGAGGTTTTAATGCCTATGTTTGCAATTAAACATGTTTAAATATTTGAGGTAATTCCTTATGATGCACTATAGAAGATAAATATATCTTTAAATTTTGAATAACTCTTTGATTTGAAGCTTGTTGTCTAGGATGGTGTACTACTCTACTATAAAATAAATGTATAGAAATATCTTGTATTTGTGAAAAAATGTCTCTATATTATGCTATTAAATACATGAAATTGTATCTATAAAATGATCTGAAATAGGTCAAATAATTATATCTATACTATGATTTTTAATAGGTGTCACGGTTTATTGTGGTGGTGGTGGGGGAGGAGGAGATACAAATTAGTATATAGGGTACTCATATTAAATGCCTAGATATTTTACGACACAATTACATTATATATATTTGAGACATCAATGTATTGTATTTGGAATTACATAGAGATTTAATATCAAAGGGAATCCTAATAACATATCAAATACCCATTGTGGTTGGTTAGACTAAGAATGGATTTCCAAATTTTTGAACCAACTTGAAGAGGTATCACTATATGCCAAAGAGTATTTTGTGTATGTCCATATATTTATTTTATTATTTTTTATGCACCTTATAAATTATTCTCTATGTACCCAAAAGTGCAAATAATTTTCATTGTTCATACATTTTCAATGGGCTTATTGTCTATCATGACATTGTGTATGGTTTTTTTGTTGGTATAAAAATAAATAAATAGTGCATGTCTATTTAAATCATTTCCCACAATATTTGTATCATTAAATGTGATCATATGACATGGTATTCATATGATTGTAAATTTACCAATAGTACCATCCATTATATGTCCATATGTGTGAGGAGAGGATGCACATTGCAAGTATGGTGTACCTCTGAATTATTTATATTTTTATTTTTCCATGGTTTGGAAATGGATTAATTAATATTTTAAAATTTACATTTTCATTTTGTTATGGTTTAGCCCCCTCTATTGGTGTGCTTAACTCAATTTTATTTTCATTTGTGAGAACTTGTATCTTATGACTTAGGCTATAACACCTTTTTTTACAATTCTTGATACACATATGATAGTCACAATATGCATTATTGTCAAATCTCTTATATTTGGATTTACTTATATCAACCTATAGTACTAGAGGGAGAGATATGAGATTTAAGTCAAGTACTTTTTGTAAAAAGATATAAGAAGGTAATGGTAGGATTTAAAATTATGGTCTTGGTGGGGTTTTCAATTGAATCTTATTCATTAGTTTTGATATTGGATTTTTGGTTAATTTTTATTCATTCATGCCTTCATTACATTTGACCTTTTAGCCTACTTTACTTTAAAATTTACTTTTTGAATTATTTGGATAATTTAGAGCATAGTTGATTTTAATATTTATATATATATATATATATATATATATATATATATATATATATATTAGATTGAATTCACATTATTTGAGTGTATAACATAACTCATCAAAATATTTGATTTTTTTAAACATGATATACTCATGGCATAGTGCTATAAAATTTTGTGTGAAAATATCTAGTAACCCATTATCTACCATAGAATTTGTCACATAGCTAGCTTAGTTTTGTATCAAAGAACATACTCATTGAATGGATCACTAGACTATTACTTTAATTTATAAATTTGAACATAATATATTCACCAATGTTAATAGAGAAGTGTATTAGCAAATCATTTGCTAGAGGGTTGAATAATTTAATTAATTGGAGTGGAGTATAGTAGATCCATTGCAAAACATAGTATTTGATAATTATTGTAAATATATTTTTAAATAATTTGTCATTATAAGTATAATAAATGCATGTTGTATGAAATGATTATATATTTATTTGATATCATATAGTGATAACTTAGGAGCTATAAATTCTAATGGTAATGGGTAAGATTTTATCTTAGGTGCCAAAATATTATGAAGTAAAGTATGAGAATTAATTTAATTATTAACTCTAGAAACATCTTTCTCTAATTAAAATAATCTAGCATTTAGTTTTTTAATAAGCTTTTCAAGAGAGTGTGAAATAGGTTATTTTGGTGATGGAACACACAATGTAATAAAAGGAGGTGTGTATTATGCATGTGTATAACTATGTATATTAATATGTTTCAAGCCTTGTGATGCCCCCATACCCATGGATGATGTCACATATGTGATTATAGTGATATAGGAGTAGGATAAATAGTATAAAATAGAACACCTAAAGTGGAAGTAATGGCTTGAAGGCGATCATATTATTCTTCTAATTTAGAATATTGAGTCAATTTTTTTATTCATATCTTTAAATTTATAGTAATTCAAAAAAATTATGTGCATTATCATTAAGATATAAAATGAATTGTTTTTCATTAATTTAATATGATTTTTTAGTATTATTTTTATGACTCTAAATATTCATGATAAATAGGCTCTGTAATCCTTGTAAGATTTAAAATGTCCAATTTTTATAGTTCCCAAGTCTTACTTGATTTTACAAAATATTTCCTTAAATGTGATTATATCGTAAGAGAATCATGGCATAATATAATATTGAAACAATATGAGTTGAGCAAGGATTGAGATTTCACATTAGTTATTTATCCCTTTTTCAATTTTTGGTTTTGATGTATGCCAATGTATAGTGAATCCAAATAATACGTTGGAAAGTAATGTAGAATGTGATGATGAGACTCACTAGCTAGATCAAAATATATAAGAAATATTCATTCATTACATGCATTATTTGATTTTTAACCATGAATTTATAAATTGTAGTTTAGGTTTAACTATAAAGGGTGTTTTAGATTTGTAGCCTATAATATATACTGATCCAAAATGTAAATAGTGAATAGGACCCAAAGAGCACTAACTATGGAGTATTACAACATCCTCTAGGTTCACTATCCTATTTTTAATGTATGTTGAGAGTAACAGTCTGGGGCTAACCAATTACTAATCCACTAAATAATTAAATGGCAATAAGGATTCATATGGATGAAAAATAAAAAACTTATTAATTAGTAATATATCATTAGGTATGTGATAACTAAATATTAAATATGTTTTTGTCTAATGGATTGATTATTGGAGTAGTACCCATCACACCATGATTTTGAAAATGATAGATTTGTGAGTTTTAAAAACTACCAAAAAATAAGGAATGTTTTTATATTTTTAGTCAAGTGATGGAGCTAAGTAGGAGGAGTGGGGGAAGGAATTAAAATTTGAGAGATAGGTGGTAAGAAGAGGAGGGTGAAGGTAATGATATAAACCTAGATATATCTAGACTTTTGAGGGTGAAAAGGCCCACTAGGAAAGAAACAACCAAAGCAAAAGTTTGGCATACCCTAAGTGTTGTAAAAAAAAAAATTATATGGGTTTTGGAGGAAAAAATTAGAGTATAAGATTTTTAGAATCTAGAAAATATTTTTATGGGTTTCATGTAAGAATAAATACTGGTAGAATCCCTACAATAAAATGGTGTCCCTATATCAAAGGTTATGGTGAAAAACCAATGTAGGAGAGTTTTTAACTCTAAGTGGTAGACCTATAGGTTTTGGAATATGTTTGGTAATACTTTAGATAGAAAGAATATATGAAATAAAATGGTAGTCTTCTTCTATAGTTTACATATGAGGCCTAGGTAAAAAACTAGAGAATAAATTTTTCATACTCAAAGTGGAAGATTAATAGGGTTTATAATGTGCTAGGTAAGATAAAAAAATATTGGAAGTGAAACACTCCTCAATTAAAATTTTCAAGGATATCCCACTGGATATCCATTTGGAATAATATTAGATACACGCCCAATATCGTAATTCACCTTATGGTGATACTACTCCATGTATAAGGTTAGTTGTCATTATCTAAACTTTATGTTCTTATTTTATCTTGTTATTATCATAATGGAGTTTGTTTTACACAATCTAATGACTATTAAGTTATATCCTTATACTAATAAGAAAGGGAGGAATCTTAGAGGTATTTTTTTTAACTATATATTTTTCAAAAAACTTAATAGGTATGAAATCATTAATCTAACCTTATGCTTACCTTGTGTATAAGTTTGTATTTCTAGGTGGTTTTTGGAATAAAAGTTAGATTGGGAGTTTCATTGTCTCCAAGTGGTATACTTTTAGGGTTTATAATCTAAGATAAAGGACTAGAAGAATTATATCATTCCTTAATTGTAAGTCTTAAGGATATTCTTTACCTCATTTCACATTCAAAGGAGACTATCCCTTTTGTAAGGCTAGTTATTATTGTTTACTCTCTACATTCTTGTTCTACCTTGGTATTATCTTAAGAGAGCTTATTTTTACATCTTAATGGTTGTTAAGCTACCCCTATCTCATTTTTAGAAAGGGAAGAAGCTAGTTGTATTATTTTTAATCTCCTATATTTGATAAAACCTACTAGCCAGAAAAATCTAAAGTTATTCACCAAAGTAGAGGAAAAGGCAAGTGATGATGGGTTGAAGATTGCTACCCTACACCAAGTTGCTACTAGACTACTAAGGGCTCAACTATCAAACATTTATTTCTAAAGGGATGTTAAAGGAATATAAATCAAAGATTATTTTTTTATGTGGATGTTAGAATAATCAACATCAACTTACCTATATGGATGTTTGAGTAATCCACATTGATCTCACTACAAACTTGGTCTTTGGATCTTGTGATTCTTGGAAATTCTATTGGATATTTTATATTGGATTTGCATGGTTTTATATTTATTGGTTATTATGTCTTCACCTTGATTAAACTCATATGTATATCTCATTTCTATGTTTCAAATATTGTTTGGATGGGTGGTGTGGCATGGAAGTTTCACAGAGACAAGCTCAAAAGAAGATAACTTATTTGGTTTTGTTGTAGGTAGGGGTGATAATTTTTTTTAGGCTATGCTTTAGTTGTGTATTTAATTTTTAGTTACTCATGGGACCTCTTATCTCCTTAGTTGTTTTCAAAATATAGATGGTATTTTCTTGTGTTAGTTATGTAATGGAAGCTTCACAAAAGGCTTAATATAGTAAGACAACTATTCACTATATTTTATCTTATTGATGAGTTATTTTCTTTTTATTTGATCTAGTAAGGTTATGACATCATTAAAAACCTCTTATTATAACCTATTTAGGTTATGGAAACCTTCAAACCCTCTTTTTGTGGTTTGGTATGGTTGTGGGATCCTTCAAACCCTATTGGTTATGGATATTTTATTTAAAACCCTCTCTTGGATGTGGGACCAATAATCAAAACACTCACTTATCCAGTTCATATCTCAAGATTGAAATTCATTTAATCTAATCAAATAAACAAAATATGAGAAAATACTTCAAAAAAGCCAAAAAATAAATAAAAATAAATTGAAATTGAAAACCCATAGAATAAATTTTTTGTGGATATAAATTATAAAATAATTTTAAATCTAAGAATAAAACCATAAAATCAATGCTTAAAAATGTATGGGTTTAGCAATATTTACGTATGTATGTACATATATGTACACAAGCATGCATGCACGCACACGCGCATGCACGCACACACACACACACACATGCACGCACACACACACACACACACACACACACACACACACACACACACACACACACACACACACACACACACACACACACACACACACACACACACACACACACACACACACACACACACACACACACAACTTATGTGTCCTACATCCTAGTCACATATACTTTGAGTATCATGTGCATAAAAAATGTATATTTATTTTACAATGTATATGATAAATGGAATTAATCAATAATGTAACTAGAAAATCATGTAATTCATAAGATCTTATTTTCTTTTTTGAATAATTCAATTTTTTTATATATTTTTTAATATTTTAATTTTATTTAATTTTATTTTTATTTTTGAAATTTAAATATGGTCATGGTAACCAATTACCCACAAATGGGAACCTCACATGTAGGTCTTGAATCATTTAAATCAATTATTACCCATCATGGAAAATTAGAAGCATGTTTATCATATATCCATTTATTTATTTTATCTTATTTTTTAATTGGAAGTTCTTGAGTTATAACATTAATTTTAACTCTTCCTCCCTCATTGTCATACTAATTTTCCTTATCAATATTATAATAATTTTCCATACCATCATAAATATGACCAACATATTCATTTCCATCATTTACAAAATCATGATCATCATTGAAATAAGCATAATCATTAGTCATAAAATAAGAAGAATCCACATACATATTTTTCCACTTATTAGTATAATCATTAGTCATCACACAAAATTATGTAATTGAGTTACTATATCTTATTTTATCTCATAAACATTAAATATCATTAGTTGACCACTAGTTGAAGGAATATGGTCTCACATTAGAGGTCAAATGTGATATAGTAATTATTATTATCAATATTTTAATGCTTTGAAATTGTCCATGATATTCCCAACACATAATGTATTGAGACAAATTACTGATAATATTTGGAACATGATTTGAGACCAAGAGTTCCATACCACGTAATGGATTTGATCCATAGTTCATCTATAGTATTCTTATTCAACTTTTCATTTTCATATCCAAGAGTATTGAAAATTTGATTATACATACACTGATTGTACAAGTAGTGTCCACCATGACATTGATGCATAAATTACCATTAATTTTATGGTTGAAAATAAAGGGTATAATAATGAATAAGTATTTGTAGCTTCACCCTTATATACCATGATTGTAAACTTAGTTTTCTTAGGTACATATTGCTTATGAAATTCATTTTTAGTTACATTTTTCTTAAGAATATTTTCATTACCATCTTCTATTTTAGTCAAATCTTATTTATATAAATCTCTTTTTCATAACTAGGCCTTGTGGTATGGAAGAATAATTCTAATAGGTTAATCAAATTTAGATGGTGTGATCGACTGTGGTGTTGATTTAATAGATGTATACAATCTAAGGTCACCACTATTAATGAGATATGTTTTCCATTTTTCAAATACCAAAATGTATCTATGTAATGTCTATGAACTCTATGATAAGCACAACATTATTTATATATTTTCATAGGAAACATGGGATGTAATATGATAAAATTATTTTGAAAAATGTTCTAAATAATTTGAATTTGAGAATTTTTAGGACTATTATAAATTCATGATCCAATAATCCTAGACACATTTTTCTCTTAAGTCATTTTTAGATGAATTTTTTTGAGATGCATATGTTTAATATGATATACAATTTTAATTAGCATTCTTAATTTTCTTGAAACTTGCAATATTATCCTGAGGTGATTTAAATGTTAGTGATATATTTTTTATTTAATTTTATAACACCCTTATAAAATGCATCATAGAAAGCATCTTATAATTATTGTCTGCACTAGGTACATTTTTCATTATAGATTGGGAATAATTAAATTTATAATCACAATAATTAGACCTATCACATTTTTTTATTAAGACAAGTTTATATAGGATGATTCACTATGCCTCTTAATATTATGATAGCATGAACCTCCTTATTAAATATAATTATTGTGTAATTAATGGGGGGAAGGATGGTGTCTAACACTACCCTGAGGAGGAACCAAAGAATCCACAAATGTGAACATTTCATATTAAAAAATAAAAAATATGCATTACTAAGGAGTGAAAATATTACATCAAAATAAATTTGGGACTTAGCTATATATCACAAAAATTTAGCCCATTTATTTACATGATTTTTAAACATATTACATTTTTAATGAAATCAAATTGTAAATATGGAAATAATATAAACTTATATATATATATATATATATATATATATATATATAACCATATTTTTTAAATTGGAGGTAAATATGGGGTTTTTAAAGGTCCCCAAACATTTAGTAGTCATGAAACCAAACATAAATAGGAAAGTATCATCAAGATATACCATTAAAAAATAGGGCATACAAAGGCCCCCAAACAAGAGTGTCAAAACACACCAGTAATAACTAAAAAATTTAAAAAAATATGGTAAAAAATAATAAATATTTAAATTAATATGATTCATTGTCATTAAGATATTTTACTACCTCCCATTCCCTAGTCATGACATTGAGGTAGTATTTATTTATTTTAGAATCCACCTCATTTGTTTAATATTCCCATAATTTTTATTTCATATCAATTCTTTTGATAGATCCAATTGTACAATTCTTTTCATTATTTCTACTAAAACAATCATGCATAATAGTGATATTAATAAAACAATGTTTGATGGTAGTATTACTAATTAGAATGGTATTGTTAATGTCTACTGTGCGTTTCTTCTTCTCTATTTCCATTTCATTCATTTTATCCTCTATTTGTGAAATTTTACTTTTTAGATCCTTAATTATTTTTGTTAAATCCCCTATTTGCATGTTCTTCTAATAATAATATTTTTCATTAACATAGATATTAAATTAAATTACTTTGGTTTTAAATTATTTATTTATATTTCAATAAAAAATTTAGGGCTTCTTCATGGATATTAATCTTCTTTTCCAAATACTTTATTTTGTTTTGGGTTGTATTGTTCTTGAGAATATTCCTTTTACCTTTTCTCTTTTTATAACCTATAATTTGTTCATGTTAAAGCTCTAAAATATACATATCTTCCTAACCCTTATCAATAAATTCCTTATATCTTGTGGCCTCATTTCTAGATCAAAGGAGAGTTCGATCTTAGTTGGTAGAAGAACTAAGGTGATCATCCAAGGTTATAACTTCCTCAATCATGGTCTTGGAAGATTTTTAGAATGTTTTCATCCAATAACATTATTTACAAATAAATAATCTTTATAATGGATGAAAATATAGAATTATTTAGTATTTTTAGGCTTAAATACAAAGTTTACTTCATCACATAGTCTTAACCAAGGATTTAAAGGACATGTTTACAAATAAATTTAATTATGAATTATAAGGAGGGATAAAGTATTAGGCTTTGTTTAGGTGTAAAATAAGATAAATTAAAACTTTACGTGAATTTAATAAACATTTATCATGTTTAACATTAATAAATATATAAAAATGAACTCTTAACAATTTCCTATGTCTCAAGTGTTTTAGGAAATCAAAATGATGAAGCATAATAAGTTTATATATATATATATATATATATCCCTAAGTATCTAGTGAATAAATTCATTACATTGTTTAGTAATTAAATTTCTAAGACATCATATTTTGAAATCAATAAATTTCTCATTTCTAGATAAAAAATTAGAAACTTATTATTTCTTATCAAATTTTTCTTGTAATATTTGTTTCCCTCCATGATTAAGCCTATGACTTGAGAAATTATTTATTCTAATACTTAATAGGAGATACCTATGATAATGACCTTTCATACATTCCAATAATTTGAAAATTTAATTAAAACATGTCGGTTGTAACCCATAAGACTTTTAATAATGTTTGTTAAATCTCATGTTTGAGAATTATCCAATTCATTCTAGTTTATTACTATTTTTAGAAGTATGATTTTTCATGTGCATATATATATCCTCATATAATCTTCCTTAACCTTTTAATCACCTATTTTTGTGGAATAGATGACATGAGAAAAAAAGAGTGATCCTAGGGTATCATTGCTTGATCCCAAATGATTACTAATATTTAAATTAATTTTTTAATTATTTGGATTACTATAAAGAACCTCTCATTTATAAATTTATTTATGCCAAAAAAAAATTATAATGAATTTTGTGGATAACTAATTTCATTATGTTTAGTGAGTGATGTTGGAAGATTAGTTTCTTTATGAAAATCATTAAAATTGAATGTGTGTTTAAAATATTATCTCCTCTTGAAAATCAACATAATAGAATTAGTTTTCCTAAAAATTATCAAAACATATTTCAAAGTCACCTTATTCGGACTAGATATAAAATTATTTGGATTTATCATCTTACAATAATATGATAACCTCGTAGGGGAGATCCTAAATGTTCTTCCATTTATCAAATATATCATTGAGAACCCACTTGTTGGAACACTGGTTAACAAATTTATTTCCTTCTCTATACACATGTGATACCAAAACCTCTCCAAAGGATTGAAAGATATTTAAAGCATATAAAATTAGATTATTAATAGACCAATTTAGATAATTTCTCTTAGAAAAGTAGTTGATAATGTTTAAGGAATATCCTTAAATTAGTAGATGAGTTTTATTAATAAATTTTTCTACTTAGATACTGCCATAAAGAATATTTAGTTTCTATGAGATGATTTTTCTAGATTAAAACATTTCCCATATAGGTTGTCAACAAATAACCCTTATTATTTATTATTACTCCACCTCCTCCTCCTAAAACCAAATTACCTTTTGAGGCTCCATCAAAGTTTAAATTTAACAATCTTAGAGAAGGATTGAACCTTTTATCTTATTTTATATCTATATTTATATGGTTTTTCTCTAAGTTTTATTATATTTCAAGTTTCAAATTTTTAGATATATTGAATTTAGAATCTTTTATTTTGTCCTTCTTAATTTTGACTGCTAAGAAATTATCTATGATGGTACCTATGATTATAGAGGCTACTCCATTGGCACATTTCATCTTAGTATGAAATATGTGGAGATTAATCTCAAACAAAGTCCATCCCCCCAAAAAGAGGATATTCTAATTACCATAGCCTCTTTAGAATATCACTATTAATAGGAAGTTTCCATTATATGACTAAACCTAGAATATAGTTTGGTTTAGCTAAAAATGTTTTATTTTTTATCAATACGTTTCTCAAGATTTGGTAAGTAAAGGTGTAGTTTAAAAGTAATTTCTACACTAATTCCCCATATTTTTCATAGAGAAAATATCTATCCAAAGTTTACAAAACTTTTTTCATTAAATTATAAATGGAGAGATATTTTTTTTGGACTTCCACATAAAATAAAAATTGTAACTTTAGGATGAGATATTTATCCCATATTTTGTGCCAATGAAAACCATATAAGTTTTACCCTAATTTTTGTTTAACATAGATATATTTTGTTCTTATAAGAGTTAGACATGTCATAGTTTTGTAATCAAAACTATCACAAAGCTGACCTTAAAAGATCGTTACACTATAATACACTTTGAAGAAACTATCTCAAAACCAAAATAGAAATGTTTGTTTAATAAGTACAAAATTGTGTGTGTGTGTGTGTGTGTGTGTGTGTGTGTGTGTGTGTGTGTGTGTGTGTGGAATTTGAGAATAAATATGAATTTAAAGAAGAATTGAATGAAATTGAAAATGAAAATGACCATTGACATATGACACAAATAATAAGTATAACCAAATATAAGATAGATTTTCTAGTTTTAGGTTGACTATAGCATATATATGATAATGTAAATTAGGATAATGTATTAATATGATATTTTAGGATCAATAACATAGTTAACTTATATTTATGTATAAATCCATGATCCTTAGATAAAAACATGGGATTGTCATGTTCATTAATTGTTAAATTTTTTGCATTGATGATGATTAATTTATGACTGTTTCACCACACGTGCTTGTGTCTATTGATAGGGATGAGATAATTTGCTTTTGTTAGTTCCATGAAAAAATATGTTTTTACTTATATTTTATTTGGAAACCCTATGGGTACATTGATATCTAAAAACCTATGAAAAGAGAGGGTAAGTGTAATGGGATAAGCTGACCTAATCACCCCTATTGGTGATTAACTAGTACCTACGTATCTAGATACTCTAAGGATGGAATCAAACCACACATATTTATCCCACCTAGATAGATTGTAAAAAAAATCTCATTAACTATATGTATGTATCTATAAATTTGTCTTTGATACTTTATAGTGTTAGCTCTTGAATATACTTGAAATGCTTCATACATAAATCTAGATTGTTCCTAGTGATTGATATTGAATTTTTTAATTAATAGGGAGGAATTGATGTGTACTAGTATAATAGTTAAATTATAGATATAAATAAATTCCTTTTGAAATGATATATTTATATATTTATAGTTGTAAATAATTTAATTTAGCTGACCTTAAAAAACATGTGGGAAGACCCATTAGTATATTTAGAAATTGGAAACTAGTTATTAAATGGTACAAGTATAAGGTTATAATTGATGTAAAAGTATGTGTTAGTGCACCTATATATCCATAGTGTATTTTTACAAAAAATTAAAGACATTTCTCCTGAGGTCAAATGTAGTTTGAGAGTGAAATGAGATTATTTGAGCATTGACTTGAAATTTTACTATGTAGTGATGATAAAAAATAGAGGGTTAACCCCACAAATAACTATATGGATTAGATTATTTTTGAATAATAATAATATCTTTAGGAATATATCAAGTGGTTTAATATATGTCCATAATTAGCATTGTCAATTACATGTGACTAGATTTTGGTATCTACATTCCCATCACCACCATTGTTCTAGTAATTAAACTAGTATAATAAAGGATAAATGAAAGAATAAATGTGTAAAACACACTTTATGTTTGATATGAAACTCCAATTATGTATGGGAATAAATATAAAACCCAATAAAAACACATAAAGTATTCATATTTCATATTTAAATTTGAAAAATATTATATTCTAAAATTTAAAAACTGAAAGGAGAGGAAGGATGGAGTAAGCTTGTAAGAAGATGAAACCATGTTGCTTAGTAACCTATTAAATATGATAAATCATTGGAGAAATTAGTCCCCTTTTTCAAGGCCCATTTATAAATTATTATTCATGTTGAACCATTGGTGAATTGAGAATGATCATGTCTCAATTTTTAATAACTAGTCAATTCCTTATTTGGAAAGATGCATATTAAAACTCTCATGAATGGAGGAAGTGACTCATGTATAAATCCAAAATAAGGTGGAATCATTATATCTTTACTATAAGTGATGACAAGGTCATTTATCTTCACTATACTGAAATTTACATCACTTTTAATAAAATATATAACCACATAATGGGGTTTCTATAATTAATGCCAAGGTCATATGTGTCACTAGATTTTAATGTAAATTACCCATAATAGAAAGAATAACACAACAGTAGATGGATCTAGATGATATTTTTATGATCAAAAGATAATGGATAATATTAATTTTCCCATAATAACCTCAATTCCAATTGATTTGGAGTGAATTAACAAACATTTTCCATTGCATTTGTAAACTATATTATGAAATAAATATGGGCATGAATTGGTATCATGCCTTTTGACTTTGGAAAATTTATATTTATGCATGAGTTGCTATAATTACCTTTAAATTTGTAATAAAATATATATCAGTACATGGATATATATGCTCAATTATAATAGTATGTGAAACCTATAATTTTTAATATTGTTACTATTTTACATATGCCCATAAATATGCATTTAAGTGTGTATGAATTTTTACTCAAGTCTCTATAAATTGTATGCATATGAATGCCATATTCCCCCATAATCATATCAATATGCCAATATTTATAACATATTTGATTTTAAATCCATTTAAATCTTTGAAACATGTACTCTTACATATAATTTTATTTTTAAATAACTTGAAATATTTAAAATCTACATTCTATCATATAAGCTAAATTTGTAATACTTTGATTCTTTAAAACATGTAGTTTTTCAAGGAATATAAAATTTGAATTATTTTTTTCCTTTAAATTCATACTCTATTATGAAATATAAATTTTATACTCGTGCATGGTTGAATCCCTAAGACAATCCCACTATGATGACACTATTTTGAGATGAGGGATGTAGTGTGTAAGTCACTCATCTCAAAGAAAAAGTTAATTGTATAATATTATAAAGGTATTATAATTTATAATAATTTGAACATGTGGATAATATGTCATCATAATAATATTTCTATCATTGATTCATATATTTAATAAATATAATATTAGGCATACAAGTATCATGACTAGATAGATATAGGAATGAGGTTTCAATAAAGTATCTATATATGAATACTAATATGTAGTAAAAGTGCATGATGTGTATCCTCAAAACACTAATCAAGATAAAAGATACTAAGACACATTTTCACCCAATGTCAAACATAGGGCTAAGGGTTGCATAGAATGTACATGTACATGTTAAAATAAACAAGGCCAAGGGTCACACATAATGCACATTAAGAATGTCTCTAATAATAGACATAATGCTAAGTGGCTAGACACAATAATAAATAAATGTTTATCCTATAATTCAAGAAATTAAATACATAAAAGGATCATATAATAATTGAAAACTAGTCTACACCATCCATATGTATCAATGCCACATCATAACAAAGTAACATATCCATGTAGCAGGATGTAAGATATGAGTAATCAAGTCACTTATAAGAGATGTAGTTCAATATGGAAATTTAGGTCATAGATGTATATAAATTGTGATAATGCAACCTATAAAATAAGATGTTCTCATGAAAAGAATGACCACCAGGTATAAAGAAGTGCAACATCTAAGAATACACATATAATATGTATGTGCTACATCACACTCAAATACCCTATGAAATACAAGTTTTTAAGAAAAATAATATGTTATCTAACCAAATATATGTTAAATAACATATGTAAACAAGTAAACTAACAACTCATTTCATGATTAAGTCTTGATTTTTTATTTTTAATAATACTTCAAATGTATTTGTATTTTTCACATAATTGATTTTTATTTTATTTTTAAATATTGAATTTTTCCATATTCTTGACATATTCTCTCTTTTTTTTGAAACTTTTATCAAATTTGATGTGTGTATAAATTAGATGACCATAGTGTTTTAATGTAACATAGAGTTTAAGGGTGAATTTACATTAATAAAAAACTTTTACATGTAGATGAATCTGAATATAAAAAATAATTTGGTGTTGTGACATAATTATTTTGATCACTTCTCATAAAACAATTTTAAGGATGTGTAACTCTAGAAGGTGAAGGGATTGATGGAATATTCTATATAGTAATATAAGGATTTTATACCTATGTTTTCTATGTAATATGTTTAAATATTTGAGGTAATTCATTAGGATGTAATATAGAAGATAAATATATCTTTAATTTTTGAATAACTCTTTGATATGAATCTTGTTGTCTAGGATGGTGTATTCCTCTCCTCTAAAATAAATTTATAGAAATATCTTATATATGTGAAATAAATGTATCTATATTATGTTATTTAATAGGTGAAATTGTATTTGTATTTTGATCTTGAATAGGTGAATAATTATATCTATACTATTATTTTTAATAGGTTTACTATGAACTATGGTGGTGGTGGGGGCAGAGGAGGAGATACCACTTACTATATAGGATACTCAAATTGAATGCCTAAAATTTTGACAATGTAATTACATTGTATAAATTTGAGAAATTGATGTATTATATATGTAACTAATGGATATTTTGTATCATATTAAATCCTAATATCATATCAAATACCTTTGTGGTTGGTAACACTAAGAATGGAGTTAAAAAATTTTTAACTAACTTGAAGAGGTAACATTATATGCCCTAGAATATTTTGTATATGTCAATAGAATGATTTTTTTTTAATTTTTTATGTAGATTGTAAATTATTCTCTATGTACCCAAGTTTGTAAATAAGTTTCATTATACATGAATTCTCATTTGACCTATATCATGACATTGTGTATGGGTAGTTTGTTGGTATAATAGTGAATAAACAATGCATGCCCATTTTAGCCATATACCATAAAAATATATATATATATATATATATATATATATATATATATATATATATATATATATATATATATATCATTAAATGTGATCATAGGACATGGTGCTGATATGATTTTAAATGTACCAATCATATCATCTATTGTATTCCCATATATATGAGGAGGATGATACAAATTTTAATTATGGTGTAGATGTCAAATATTTATATTTTTTATTATGTCATGGTTTAGAAATGTATTGTTGAATATTTTAAAATTTAAATTTTGATTTTTTTGTGGCCTATCCTCCTCTATGGGTGTGATTAATTCAATAATATTTTAATTTATGAGATGTTGTATCTTATGCCTTATCATGTAAAACCTATTTTTATAAATATAAATACATTTATGGTAGTGAAAATATTCATTGTTGTTGAATCTATAACCTTTAGGTTTACTCATATCAAACTATAGTACTAGAGGGAGAGATATGAGATTAAAGTCAACATTGAAAATTGTGTCCTTAGTGGGGCTATCAATTGAATCCTATTCAATGGTTATGATATTGGATTATTTGTTAATTGATTTATTCATGCCTTCATAATATTTGACCTTTTGTCCCATTTTTCTTGAAAATTTAGTTTTGAATTAGTTGGATAATGTAGAGCATACTTGAGTTTTTTCAAAGTTGTGAGCTTGAATTCACATTATTTCAATATATAATATAAATCATCAAAATATATATTTTTTTTTAATAAGATACACTCATGGAGTAGTGTTATTATTTTTTTTGTTAATATATCTAGTAACTCATTATCTATGATAGAATTTGTCATCATAAGTAGCATAGTTTTGTATTCAAGAACATATTCACGGAATGGCTCATTCGACTATTGCTTGAGTTTAGAAAATTTAGCATAAGATATTCACCAATGTTAATATATAAGTGTGATATAAAATAATCTACTAAAGGTTGAATAATTTAATTGATTAGAGTGGAAGATAATAGAACCATCACAAAGCATAGTTTTTGAGTATTATTGGAAGTATCTTTGTTAATAATCTATCATTGTAAGCATAATCCATACATGTTACATGAAATGATTATATCTTAATTCATGATCATAAAGTGATAACTTAGGAGTTATAAGTTATGTTGTTAATGGGTAATTTGTTATCTTAGGGGCTAAAAGATTATGAATTAATGTATGGTAATCAATTTTTAACTCTAGAAAACCTTTATCTAATTGAATTAATTTATCATTCAATTTTTTAGTAAGAATATTAAGAGAGCATTTATTAGGTGATTTTGGTGATGGAAAATGCATAGTAATAAAATGAGGTGTGTATTATGCATGTGTATAAATAGGAATATTAATAGGTTGAAATCCATGTGATGCCCCCATACCTATGGATGATGTCACATATATGATTATAAGTGATATAGGAATTGAATAAATATTATAAAATAGAACACATAAAGTGGAATTAATGGATTGAAAAAGATCATATTATTCTTATTATTTATAATCTTTGGCTGATTTATTTTGTTAAAATCTTGAAATTTATATTAATGCATCAATTTTATGTGTATTATCATCAAGATATGCAATGAATTATATTTCATTACTTTATTTTTTTAGTATTATATTTATGACTCTCAATGATCATGATAAGTCCATTAATAGGCTCTATGGTATTCCTTTCTAGATTAAAAATGTCTAATTGTTCTTGTTCCTCTATCTTAGTTGATTTTACAAAATATTTTCTTATATGTGTTTGTATCCTAAAAGAATCATGGAATTATATAATATTGAAAAAATATGATTTCAGGAAGGCTTGAGATTGTACATTAGATATTTATCCATTTTTTGGTATTTGAGTTTAATGCATGCCAATATATAGTGAATCAAAATCAAACCTTTGAAAGTAACATATAATGTGATGGTGAGACTCACTAGATGGATCAAAACATATAATAAAAATCCATTCATTATATCCATTATTTGATTTTTAACTTTGAATTTGAGAAGAGGTGTAACTATAAAGGGTGTGTTTAATTTTAAGCCTATCTCATATAATTATTCATTTCAAAAATAGTGAATAGGGTCTAAAAAACTAGATAAATAGGATTCCAACATCCCATAGCCGCACTATCATGTTTCTAAGGTACCTTGATAGTAACATCATGGAGTTAACCACTTACCAATCCACTATATAACTAAAAGAATATAAGGCTTCTTATGGCTGAAAAGAAAAAAAAACTATGCATTTATAATATAAAATGAGGTATGTCAAATATAAATGATATATATAGTGTTGTCGAATGTAATGATTATTGGAATCATATCCATCACACCATGACTTAGTTTAAATGGCCATATTTCCCAAAATGGTAGTTCCTTTGGGTTTTAAAACTACTGTAAAATAATTTAAACATTTAGAAAAGAGATAAAAAATTAGTTTAAATTGAAATAGAATAAAAGTTTTTTGTGTATATAAATTTTAAACTAGTTTGAAATCCAAGAAGAAAATCATAAAAGTAATGCTAAAAAATGTATGGGTTCACCAACATGTTTTACCCTAATTTTTATTTGATATAGAAATGTTTGTTTAAAAAGTTTCAAACATGATGTATATATTCAAATTTTAATATGTGACATTTAATAATAGATCCTAATGTAAATATAAATTAACTAAAATTGAAAACAACTAGTGAGATGTTTTAAAAATAGTAAGTAAAACCAAATACAAGTTAATTAGCTTTTCTCATTTTTGGTTGAATGTAATTATTGTTTGATAGTGTAAATTAGGATTAGGTATGATTATGATAGCTCAATATTATGAACATATACATTTAACATTTATTGATATATCTACACTCATTGGACATCAACGCAAGACAATTATGTTTATTGTCTACTAACTTGTATAAATTGACTATGATGAATCTATGACTATTAAAAAAATCTACACCATGTCTACTAAGATGGATAAGATAATTTACATATATTAGTTTTTTATAAATAATTATTTTATTTGTCTTTGACTTAGAAATCTTATGGGTAGTTATGAGAGATAAAAACCTAACAAAAGAGAGGGGCAGTGTAATGGGTTGACCTAACCTCACACATCTTGATTACTGATTGATCTTTATCTATGTATCCAAATAATTTTAAGAGGTAATTTATCCAGATGCAGTTCTCTAGCCTAGTGTGTTTTTTAAATTGTTGTCCTTTAATATATGTATGAAAATGTAAATTTGGATTTGATACTTGAGAATATTAGCTCTTGAATTTATGTTAAATGCTTTAGATTTTATTTGAGAATGATCCTAATGATTGATATTGAATATGGGAATAATAGGGTATAAGTTCTCAATAAGAAATAATGGATTAATTAGATTATAGATAGAAATCAAGTCTATATGAAATTATATTTTTATTTTGTTATATAGTGGTCCTTTTCAATAATTTATTTTACCCAACATTATGAAATGTGAACAAAAACCCATATAAATATTTAAAATTTAGACACTATCTATTTAATGGTGTGGGGATGAGGCCAAACTAGGTGGATAATACCCCAGTGATGGAATTATATTCCTAAAGTTGACTTTTCCAAAAAAACCAAGGACAACAATCTTGAGGATTAAATTATCTTGAGAGTGATATGAGAGAATTTGAGCACTAACTTATAAATTTACTATGTATAAATGATGACAAATAGATGGTCAAACTCACATATACAAAAATTTCTTAGAGGAATGGAAAATAAGAGTCATGTATTTAGGCATAAGTAAAGTCATTTAAGATATGTCTAGAATTAACATTGTGTAGTACATGTGACCATACTTAAATATATAAATTATCAACTATAGCCATGATGTATTTATTTAAATAATAAAAAATTAGAAACTAAATATAAAATCCTAATGAAATATATATCTAAAATAATAAGTTGAAAATATGAAACACCAATGAAAACCTAAGGTTTTTTATTATTGAAATAATTACTGGTTCAACTAAATGTTTTAAATTATTTTGGATTTAAGATATATAATTCCACATAGAATTATAATTTAATTAACGAATAATCATTTTATTTACTAAATATAAAAATTACCTAGAGTGAAAATACTTAATTGACATGTTATTATATTTTGATCATTATCTTTTAAAAATTCAACTAAAATGTTATAAAATGGTTATTTGGTTATTTGTCTCAAGAGACTAATTGCCAAAATATACTAGGACACTTCTAGTGAATACTTAGACACATGGAAAATAGATATATCTACTATTTACTAGAAATTTACTTGTGTAGTTTTATGATATAATATACCATATATCATTATTATATCCCATAAAATTTATTATTCTATGATTTTTTATCTTTGGTTCTCTGTGTACACTATGATTTTGTCTTCTTTTGCCTTGAAACCCTAGATATACTTTGACACTTTCTTGACTTAGAAAAATTTGTAATAAATATGGTCTAGATAGCCTTGACCACACCCTAAAAATTAATTGAGAGTTTCATACATTAAAATTTTTTAAATAGCACTCAAAGAATAGATAGTTCTCCCACCTATGTGTTGCATACTTAATATTTCTCCAATATAATCTAAATCAACTCTTTGTCTTTCAAATATTGATAACATAAAATTTTAATCTTGTATTAGTGTAATTATATGTAGATTTTAGAATTCTATTTTTATGTTTTTAAAAAACTTATGCATTTGAAAAATGTATCAATTGTGTTTAGTTAAATTTATCAATGTGCAGGTGGTTTTCAATGTAATTTCCCAGTAGTGACTATGTGATTAATACCTTATACATATATTAGACATATATAAATTTTTGTAATTTCCCCTAATAATTTACATGTTAAAGGTGTATATTTTGACCCCCATTAGGATTTTATATTTAAAATATATGTTGAAATATCTAAGACACTATCAATGAAGGAAGATACGACCAATAACTTCCAATTTTTTGTTATTTATAACATTATACAAAGAGGGAAAACATTAATATGGAACATGGTAAACATATAATTAGGATGATGTATTATGTTGGAATAAACTAGGGAGATCCTATATCTAAATGGTAAAAAAAAAGTTTAGACAAGTTAATGACAAACAATTAAATGAAAATGTTTTAAATATTTAAATGTGTACACACAAGTCATGCATGTTGAATATAGGTCAAAATTTGTCTTATTACATATCTAACATAAAATGTAGGTGTCTTAACTATTATTGAATATAGGTGTAGTATCACAAAATCATTCATTTATTTTACCCATCCTTCCATACATATGTGTGCAATTCCATAACTCTCTCTACATAGGTGTAAATAGTTCAGAAGTCCTAATATCTCATGCTCCCATGCCTTCGAGTACACATAGACTTGAGGTTATTTCAAATGGAACAATTACATTAACTCACAACCCTAGGGTATAAAGTGAATGAGGATTGGAAAAGTGTCACAATACAAAATATGCAACCTCAATGTCTACATAGATGAGTTTAATAATAAGGCAAAGATGTGAGTAAATGAGGATTTGGAAACTATTTAGAACATGATTATTGGACACATAAAGTTAGTGAATAGTTTCCATTTTTTAAGGAAGTAAACCTGCCAAAGCTAATTGATGGACTTATATTGAAATGAGAATGAAATAAAAAAATTAGCCCCATTAAAGTCACAAAAAAATTTACATTCATGATGTAGACTTTGGAGGATATGTGAAAAATATAAATGAAGGGAAAGTAACTTTGTCGTTAATTTTCAAGAAAAATATTGTGATTTTGAGCTCTCTTACAACCATAAGCCCTAATATTATAGAAAACTTGAAAATAATATTCATACAATAGTTAAAGGAAATATATAGCTTAGAATCATTGGAATGGATCCTCTTAAAAAATTGTATGTGTTTAGGCCCCCTCTACATAATATTTCATGTAACATGAGGAATATATGGATATAATATTTGATAATAATTCCTTATAATTTTAATTCCCATTCTACTCGGTACTATGGAATGAAATGAAATTTTAGGTTATCTACTCTATGGAAAGCTAGTTATATAAGGATGAAAAATGATACATTGACAACCTATTACCTCTCAAAATTTTAGGACTTCATTATATATATATATATATATATATATATATATATATCTGTGTGTGTGTGTATGCTTCAAGATTTGTTTTTTTATGGAACTTGTGTTGGAGTCTTCATACACTTTAAGAAAGGTAATAATGTAACTGCTTACATCTCTAGAATGTCATTAAGAAGATATCTTAGGCTATCCTTTCTTGAGATGGCTTATAATAAAGTATTTGCCAATTCATGGCTCGAGCACAACATAGTAGATGGAAAACTCAATCAATATATACTGAAAGGCCAAAGATTAAATCCCAATGGAGTCATCTCATCCAATGGGATTATCAAATTTAGAATATGGATTATGATATCCATGGTTCTCCTAAATAGAATATATGGATTCCTTAACATCATCTATGTTCAATTAGAATGGGTCACTCTATTAGACATGTTTTTAACATCATATATGATTTTTAACTTAGGGAAAGTTATATGTGCTATCTTAAAGACATAGATGTATCAACCCAAGTAGAGGACCATGGGTGAGGACTTTTATATGATGTCTAATTTACTAGATACCATCCTTGGCACTATCCATAGGGTAAAAGGAGAGATATGACACCCATAAACTTAATACATTGAGAATATAATATGTTTAGACTATTCATTCATGTTTATTTATAGGTTCAAAATTGAAATTAAGAGGATTTACATAGAGGTTTGCCCTCATGTATACCAAGTGATTCATGGTACCCATATGAATGGGTTGTTATAAATCTTGAGGAAAACTATTAATAAGTGTAGTTACTATTGCCACTATCCCAATGTTATACTCATCTAAATTTTAGGAACAAGGGCACATCCTTTGTTTCTACCATGCCAAGTTCCTATTAAAATTATAGAGCATGAAATTACTTACCCAATATATAATAACATGATAAGGAGTTAGGTCAAAATAATTTATCTCATTATGTTAAAACTCATATAAGTATTTAGAAACTCCAATATGTAATCAAATCCTTCTTTAATCAAGTCAGGAAGATTAGGATTCACTACAATCTTGATGAGGCCCAATTTAGAGAATGGGACCTTAAGAAGAAAGTTGAGAATTATATTTAAATCCTAAAAGAAAATAAGAAGGTGAATGTCATCTATGGTCATTGGTAATATATGCATGATGTAGTTTTCCTAAATATATTGATGACTCAAAAGTATGGATAAGCAAGAAATAAAAATAGATGTCTATGATGTGAGCTCAAGTTATCCAATACAATTCAGAAATTACTAAAGAATAGGAAGCTAAAATGGTAGCACAAACATAGAAGGCACATATCCATTAGTGGCCCCCAACCCAACCATAGGATTTAGTAGGTCCTAGACAAACACTCTCTCTTATAGTAGAAAATGAAAATCCAAAAGAGGAGAGGGAAAGAATCCAAATGGAGGAAAAATACCAAATAATAAAATAAATTCTCAAGATTCTCCTTGCTATCATGATAACTCCTACTCATTTAGACTAGACAATTGCATCTATGGGCATAACCATTACAATAGATAAAGCTTCACCTCCATAGGATAGGTATAGGAGAACATTTATTATTACCCATCTACCTCCTCTTACAAATACTAAACATGTTAGTCTTTCATAATTTTTATAGTCTTGTTTTTCATTTATTTCATTCTTGATCTATCTCCTCAACTAGTTCCAAGTCATTATAATACCCCTTCCACTATTACTATTAAATCATCTATTACACTAGCACCACTTGTAATATTATTTATTACCATTTTGTCCTCATACATAATGCTTACTCTAATGACTCTTCCACTTTTTGTCTCATAAGACTTGAGTCCCTTAGAGCAAGAAAGGGATATTATTGTTCCAAAATGAGTTAGAGAGATGAATGTCAAATAACATGAGACATAGAATTTAGTTATTACTAAATTTCCCATAGTCTCTACTCAGTTCAAAAAAAATATTGGATCCATCCAAAGTGTGAGGAAGAGGAAGGCATTGAATCTAGATCCAAGGGAATAAATTGAATTTGAGAAAAGTGAAAATATATATCCCTTGGCAAAAAAATCCAAACAGTATCCAAGGGATCCTAATGAATCTACTAAAGATTTTTATGCTTTTTATATTATATTGATGAAGCCATGAAAGAGATGTAGAAAGTAAAATATTAATCACAATATAGACTAAAATAGAGACATACCATGCATGATCCTTAGGAAATAATTGATGATGTGTAGAGTGTAGCTACTAAGTTGTAAAACATTTAATATAATATTTGGGTTTCTAGAGTAGGAAGCCAATAAAATAGAATAAATGTGACAACACTTTGGAACCAAATCAAATACTAGATAACATGTTGAATTTCTTATTTTAATGCTATAGAACTAGTCCCTTCAACTAATTAAACTTTTTGTTTACCATGGATCCATCATGGTGCCTTAACTATGTAATTGCATAAAGCTATGCTTCAATGAATTAACACAACTAGATGAAGACTTTTATGGGGAACTTCTCAAATAATATAAGTGAGGAAATGGAAATTTCAAAATACATGAGGGTAACTAATACGATTACTCCTATAATTGGATTAGTCAACATGCCAAATTTTGAGACCTTCCTCTAAGCATATACTAACAACTTTAAGGAGGAAGTTGAAGGAACAATATATATGAAAAAAATATTTTTTTCAATTGGTAAATATTACCAAGGATAGGGTAAAAATAAAAAAGGATTTAGGAGTAGAATTTAATATCTCAGAAGCTGAAAAGACAAGGTTGATGGATGAGGCCATCAAAATCTTAAAACCTTCCTTTCTCATTTTTCACATCATCAATAAGGATTTCTAAGAAACACACATTATTTAAAGTACCTATGATAAAATAAATATCTTTAAATCTCATTCTAAGAATTTATACAACTGACAGTACTACCCCACTATCTTAGGGCTCCCAATTTATAGCATTTGAAGTCATGCAAACTCTAAGTGGGCCCATCTTGTTGCCAAATGGAAAAATGGTGGCTACTTTAGTTCTTCCACTTGTTACTCCATCATATTCTTTGGATAGTGGTGACACATCAACACTCATGTAAATAAAATATTTAATTTCATGCTTCTTTATGTTGGAACTTTGGTTTTAAATATATGTTACATGTGTATATTATATTTTTAGCTTTGAAATTCTATTTTGAGCTGACTAATAGACATGCATTTTTTACATGAGATTTAGATGCAATTCTTATTTTTGTAACTATATTATTATACTTTACTTGAGAAATGAGGCCTTTCCCATCTGAATATTATTAATACTTATAACCACCTAGTCCCAAAGGGAGGATAATTTTGATTCTTAAAGATTAATGCAAAGTTTTAAAGAAGTTCTACAATTTTAGTCTTGATTTGCAAATCTTGATTCTTCTCCAAATTATGGATTATGTAACAATTTATATCATATTAGTTTCTTAAAAAAATTTGTGTGTATTATTTATCTCGTTTATATAAATCATTAATATTAATCTACAGTTGATATGAATACCTTTTGTATACAAATCATAATCCACATTGTAGATGTGTTATTGCAATCTAACAAATATGGAAACCTTATATTTCATGTGTTTAAATATGTTGTATTTTGTTTGAATCCTAACCATATTTTATTTTTGGTATGATATAATATCTTGAGACAAGAATTGGTATGTGATCTCTTATCCAACCTATAGTTCAAGTTTTGGTCTTGAAAGGTTTTCATCTAGTGTGGTACACAAGATTCTTTTCCTACCCTACATTTTCCTCCTTTTTGAGTTTATTTTGAAGACCTTCCCACTTTAGGTGAGAACCATAATCATCCCACCAATATCAATTAGATTTATATTCATCCATAGTTGAACCACCTGTGGTAAATAATCTACCTTGTTCACCACTATTCCATAAACATGTTTATAAAACCTAATATATGCATATAATATTTTAAATTTGTTATCACTTATTGATTTTATTTATCTTGTAGGAACCCATCTAGTCTCAATATATATGAGTGCATGCCCTAAGGGGTGCATCAGGAAAGGGGTGTAAAGACTATTGGTGCTTCATAGGATTGTTGTCCCTTTTTACACTTGTTATCTACACACTTATCTCTTAAAAACCATTCCCCTAAGCTTTTTATTCTCTAGTGTACCCTTCTCTATTAATTTTCCACCTTCATTATCATTTACCTAACCTAAATCCCCTTTTGATAGTTTACATAACTATGTCATCTATGTCGACCCTATATTGTTTCTTATATTAGTTTACATTATTTACTTAGTTCATTATCTAGCATTTTTCATTATCAAATTCACTACTAAGTTGACTGGGTCAACCGTTTTAGATAAAATTTTTGCAAGGGATTAGGGTGAAATATGCATATATATACAATATCATCTCATAATTATTTATAGAAGATAAGAAGAAGTAAAGAGATATTGTGTATCTACTTATCCACCATTCTATTTGAAGAGCAAGCTTAGGGTTTGATACTTTATTTAGAGATATATATCTTGTATTGTGAAGTATTTTGAATGCATTGATAGGTTGTGTATCTGAGACCTAATTTATCCTTGTCATATTTGCATACCTCAACAAACTCTTTCAAAGAACCTTGGCCAAGGGAGAGATTGTGGCTTGGTAGGTTTGTCTTCAAAGGTAAATATTCCTAACTTTGTTCGTCCTTTGTAAGAGTAGATAGATATGCATTTGTACTTCTATTTCATAGATTAGGATACTATATATGTTGATGTGAATAAATATCTCTTATTTGTGTTCACTTTTTTTTATATATTACCCCTACTTTATGCCACAATGTTTGGTGAGCACTAGATTAGATTTTACTTTACTTGTTATTAGTTTAGTGAGATATAAAACATAGGGATTAGTTAGGGTTATTTCATGATTTTTATTTACTTGGGGCCTTGGAACCATCCTTATCATGGTTTATTATTTTAATAGATCCCCTAATTGGGTCTAAAGGATCCCCATATTTATCACGTTCCTAATTATATAATGTGTCACCAATTAAAAGTGTATGGTATGATCTATCTTCTTCGAGTTAGGACTAATTTATGGACATGATGCATTTTTTATTTCATACATTATGGTGAACCCAATGTTAATCTAACCCTTATAGGTTTTATCTCATGTTTATCATTATTTTATCATTTTATTTTATTATTTATCTATTTTAAAAATACTACATCAATAGTTATGGTATAGTTTTAAATTTTTTACGAAGGTTTAACACACAATCGTATCAATATAAATTTATTTTATTTGTGTAGGTTCTTCACCAGGTATAGGTTATAGGGTTGATTTTATCAACATAGTATAGGTTCTAGGTTCAGGCTACTAGGTTGACCCAACTTACATAATACACTTCTAGACTTCCACACAACAAACTAGATTGACCTTGTCAATGTATTTATTTTTACAAGCTTTAGCAATACTATTTTTTAGAACTAGGTTGACCCAATTGACTTAGTTGACATAACTTTGATGTAACTTAAACATATTTTTTTCAAATTCTAAGCATCTTCTAACCCACCAAGGTTCCTTTCTCTCCCTTTTTGTCATTTTTATTATTCATTACAATTCTATTTTTCACTCTTTGTAGTCTTTAAAATTGTCCATGTATAGAAAACTAGGCTGACCCTATCAATGTAGTTATGTATTTTGGCTTCTATATGGAAAACTAGGTTGGTACTATCAACATAGATCTTGTTTAGAACCTTGCTTTAGTAGTATAATAGTGACACTATCGAATCTATTCTATAATTTTTGCATACACTATTATCCAAATTGACACTGTACTATGTTTCAAATTTGGAATTAACACTTATATGCTAGTTATTAGCTCACACTTTCTATTTTTTTGCTTTCATGCTTAGAATAGATCACATAGTCTAACTAGGTGGTTTTTAAATATACCATTTAGTTGCACTACTTTATATTTTATTGCACATACTACCAAATCACATAATCTTTAAAATACATTTAAACAATTATCTTTCCAAGGCCTACCTACTTGGATTTCATCACCAAGGGGGAAGCTGACTTAGTGTTTTGGATAGCTATAAACATGTGGTTAATGGTATATATTGGTAAATCACCCAATTCCCTTATCACTATGGTGTATGAAGGGAGGGTATATGACCTAATACTAGGCAATTACCATTGTCAATACAAATCCCTTTTGGCCTAAATGTCCTAAAACCATTTGTAAATTACTTTCTAGTTCCTTGATTATATCTAAACTTCCTATCACACTTAAAATAATACTCTAATAATATAATAACATTTAGATGACCACTTAGTTAGCATTTACTTTCAAATATTATTTCTTGTTATTTACTCAATTGTATGTTCTATTGCAAAAAATTGCATTGGACAGTATTGGTGCAAGGTTTTGTGGTGTGGGCTCTAATTGGATCATCCTCATTGACTCAATTGATTATGTATTTCTATTCATTTACTGCTTCTAAATTACATTGTAAAATTTTTACTATTTTCAAAATACTATCATCTCTATCAACATAGTCTCTTATAGACTAATTCACCTATCTCCCAAGCATCCTAAGTTGACTAGGTCAACTTAATATCATTCAGAACTATGTCCTTAATAGACTAAGTCAACTATGTTGACTTAGTATCATTCATAACTATGTCCTTAGCATATTAAGTTTAATTTTTTGACTTAATATCATTCATAATTATTTCCTTAGCATACTAAGTCAACTGTGTCAACTTAGTATCATTGAAAACTATCTCCCTAACATACTAGGTCAACTATGTCACCATAGTATCTTTCAGCACTATCCCTCTTTATGGCTAATTGTGTCCCTATTTTTCCTCCTAGATTTCTAATATCCACTCCTACTTGGCATCATGAAGCCTCTTATCAAATTCTTTCTTTTTACTCTCAATCCATTTTGAATATACATGGGTTGTTCCCTCCTACCCCACCTATCCACCTAAAATATGACTCTTTATGAGGAAGCTCTTCACCACATGGTTCTAAATCTTCTCAATATTAATCTACCCCATATCATATAGTATATCTAGAGAATCCTTTTATACATATCAACAGACAAGACAATTATATACCTTATACCACTTTTACACCTTCTAAACCTAGAAGTAATTAACTCATTAACCCATCCACATCAAATGTTTAAACCTCATGTTATGTTCCACCTCTTACAATTAATGTTCACAATCTTATTGTTACACCCATAATAAGATAACCTAGCATTATCACTTCACAAACTAACATGGTTGAAACCAATCAAATTAATAATCTAGATGAATCCTAATTATTCAAAAACTTTGATAATAATACTATTTAAACTTTTACCAAGAATGGTGGTTTTACCAAGCTTCCTTATTCTTATACCACACTTAAGAAAACTAAAATGAATCTTGGGAATATTGTATTGGAAAAACTTGCATTGGATAGTATTGGTGCAAGGTTTTATGGTGTGGGCCTTAATTGGATCATCCTCATTGACTCAATTGATTATGTATTTCTATTCATTTATTTCTTCTAAATTACATTACAAAAAATTTAATATTTTCAAAACACTATCATCTCTATCGACATAGTCTCTTATAGACTGATTTACTTATCTCCCAAGCATACTAAGTTGACTATATCAACTTAATATCATTCAGAACTATGTCCTTAATAGACTAAGTCAACTATGTTGTATTATTATCATTAATAAATACGTCCCTAGCATAATAAGTTTAATGTTTTGACTTAATATCATTCATAAGTACTTCCCTAGCATACTAAGTCAACTGTGTCAACTTAGTATCATTCAAAACTATCTCCCTAACATACCAGGTCAACTATGTTGCCATAGTATCTTTCAGCACTATCCCTCTTTTGGGTCAATTTTGTCCCTATTTTTCCTCATAGATTTCTAATATCCACTCCTTCTTGGCATCATGAATCCTCTTATAAAATTATTTCTTGTTATTCTCAACCCATTCTGAATATACATGGGTTGTTACCTCCTACCCCACCTGTCCACCTAAAAGATAACTCTTTATGGGGTAAATCTTCACCACATGGTTCTAAATATTCTCAATCTCAATCTACCCCATATTGTATAGTAGATCTAGAGAATCTTCTTATACATATCTACAAACATGACAATTATATACCTTATACCAGTTTTACACCTTCTAAACCTAGAATTCATTAACTCATTAACCCATCCACATCAAAGTTTTTAACCTCATGTTATGTTCTATCTCTTACAACCAATGTTCAAAATACTCTTTTTACACCCATAATAAGATAACCTAGCATTACCACTTCCCAAACTAACATTATTGAAACTAATGAAATTGATAATCTAGATGAATCCCAATTATTCAAAACCCTTGATAATAATATTATTTACACTATTACCAAGAATGGTGGTTTTACCAAGCTTCCTTCTTCTTCTACCACACTTAAGACAACTAAAACAAATCTTGGGAATCCTCCACCTACAAATAATCCTCCTCCCACCAACACTAATAATACTCTTAACAATACTTATACCCCACCTTCAAATATGTAAATCAACAAAACTTAAATTCTTGCTCAAATAGTTCAAAAAATTAACATCATGCAAACAACAAATAATTATTAAATGATGTAACTACAACAATGTTTATTACACATGACTAGCCAACCAACTCAAGTCATCATGTCTCAACCAAATAAATTTTTTGTCCCTCCTCTTAGATATTACAATGGGAATATCATCCCTCAACCTCTAATGAATAACAAAACACTTTGACATATTCAAAATGAAACCTTTATCTCCATTCATTTCATCCATAGATATTTGAAACATTTATCCAAATATTCACATATGATGGGACTAAGGACCCTACTATCTTTCTTAAGTTTTTTGATAATATCTATAAGGAATGGGTCAAAATGAACACCTTTTATACCACCAATATCTTAGCCAAAACCTTTGTTGGTGATGAACTTGAATGGTAAAAAAAAATTCCTAGACATTTCATCTCACAACTAGAGGATTTAGTTGATGCTCTAGTGTAGGAATTCCAACCTGATGACCTTCCTAAAAATTACCTTATCCATTTCATCAATGTCAAACAACTTCCTAATGAATATTCTTACACTTTCATCAAATGATATAAGTATCTCACTCATAAAGTGGACCACAACATGAATGATAATACTCTTTTAAAACTACTTTTTATATCTCTTAAAGCTCCCCTTCAATAAAAAGTTTGGATCTTTTCACCTAAGACTTTATAAGAAGCCTTAAACCAAGCAAAAAGCCAAGACTTTGTTATCACTCAATTTGAAACAACTCAAACAACTATTAAAGAAAATTTCCATTAATTTTCTCATAACATTTATTCATCCAAGCCTCCATAACCTCAAAATAGACCATCAAATTTGACCAATTTTAACCCAACACACCCTCCCTTGAGTCTAGAATAACTTAAGAAGAAATCAACACCCTCTTAACCCATGAGATTTGATCCTTACAAACCTCCTCTAAAATGGTACAATAATGATAAATTTTGTTAGTGGCATGCTACTATAGGTCATTCTCATGAGTCTTGTGATGATTTTCACAAATTTTTTCTTTCTACCTTGTTTGTTCCATATTTCAATTTTGATACTCTAGTAAAAAACTATTATCAATACTATCTTCAAGATTCTCAAATCAATCTCAAGAACCACAATTTCATCAACATAACCTACCTAATGAACAAAAACAATTATCCCATACCTACACCTCATACACAAATTTTGTTCAAACCATAGTTGATCCATCTTCTTACACCAATAGGGAAAGGATAGCTAACATGAAAAAATTTAAACATATCATTACATCCATTAAATCTCAACATCTTGATTCATATGAACCAAAAGAGTACCTATTTCAAATACCTACTCCACATAATATCATAATTGGTCCTCTTTTAACTCCTTTTTCTCCTCATACCTCTCATACACATCATATGTCATATTCAACATCCCTAAAATATAACAACCCAACACATTTACCTATCTCCAAATGCACCTACAAACCCAATTCAAATCATTATAATAGTTATATATTACCTCACTCCACCTCACTTGTTGTGGAATCTTATGATGCCAACTGAAATATTATTATAGATTATGGGGAATCTTGTGATGCCTATCCCTATATCTTCTTAACCATTGAATGACCTTATAATTCCCACTCTTGTTCTAAAGTGCATAATACAAACCAAATACAACTTCAAGATACATTTTGAGACTTGAAAAATTATATTTCACATGCTCATCTTTGATACAGATGTTAGCATAGATATTTATTATTTTTTTTTTTGTCTCATATCTATTTATTTTTGTGCATTTACTTATTTTTAGTTTCACTTTAGTAGAAACATTGTCACCTTTGGGTTCTTTGATTTTCTTACACATTACATTTGTCATTTATTTTAATTTTTTGCTCTTATATATATCTTTCATTTGTTTGTATTTTTATGTCATATTTTGCCTTAGTAGCTTTATGATTATTTTTACCATTATCTAATATTCACCTCATTGGTGTTCACCTTGTGAGTTAGAGTGTAAGACCATAAATAATACCTAGACTTCCTCACAAATTACCACATTAAAAAAAATTAAAACCACTTTTTGGGATTACTAATAGATTCATTAGTGTTTGTGCTAGATCTAATGTAGGTTATCATGGCATCTCTAGTGACATGAATATCATAGCATAGCCCTATCCCTTTTTCATAGCACTATTTTACCTCCTTGTGATCAACTATGAGCATATTCATCATTGTATCACTTATTAAATATACGGATCCCTCATTATTCCCATATTTCCCATATTTCCTTTCATTTGATGTTGACATCAGTAAATTTTGAGATTGCACACTTACTTGTGTGTAAGTCTAGGAGTTTTTAGATACCTTGGTCTTTAGGTCATTTTATCTAATGACCAAGTGTAATATATCTTGTGTCCATCGCCTATTTCACTCATGTTTGGTCTTTTGAATCTATATGAAGGAGGAATAGAAAAATCTAAAACAAGTTAAAATCCAAAATCATAAAATACAAGTAAAAGGAAATTATTTAAAGGTAAAAACAATCTTAAAAGTTAGATCACACTAAAATATGTGATTACAAACATATCTCCTTTTTCTAGTCAAATATCAAACTCCATAGTTGACCTCACAATAGAGATTATGTCCATCAGGGTGTGGTAGGCTAGTAGATTAGGAAAGGAGAATAAAAAAATATTTTAGTGATACCTACTTTCTCACACAAGTAACTAATATTTACAATATATCGATGACTCTGTAAGGGGTCCTGAGGAATGGGGAACACATTACAAAAAGGTAGGTCCATTTTCCTTTTCATGGATATAGCCTTTATGGGTGGATCTATATACTTCACTTTTTAACTCAAACTTTGTGTTCATTAGTAAAAATGTTGTAAGTACTTGGTGTTGATAGTTCATATCCTTTTTCACTTGCCTATTATGTCTAATTATTGGTAAGGATGTTCACATCACCCATGTCTGCCTCACATTCCTTATTTAAATCATATTTTCCTTATATTCTCCCTATTGTATATCAATTTTAGCTGATCACATCCTTAATCACATCTACCTTATTATGCTTATTGGTTTATAGTTTGTCAATTACATTATAAGACCATGGATAGGATGAGGACTTCCTCACAACCATCCTTAATCAATTTGCTTTACATACCATCTCATTTTCATACTGTCCATGTCATTAGTGGTTGCATTTTCTTACATTATATCTTCAAACAAGAACTAAGTTTGAGTTTTCATCCTTAGATATTTTTTATTTTCATGTATCCATCATATTATTGTTTTATTTATGTGGACTTAACTTATCTTACATATGAAATTTGGCATTCTTACATGTTTTTATTTATGTATGGCTTCTTCATTTTCTTCTTACATCTTGTAATTACATTTCATTTTCAATCATTCATGTTTTTCTTTATCTTCAATTTGACATACTTGTTTTACATGGGATTACTTGTCATTTAATTCCATATTTTTATTAGATTTGTATTTCATTAATATTTCATTTGTCATTCATATTTTACATACTTCCCAACATAATTTAGTATGTTATAAATTCCTTTTTTCCATTTATATTTTACATGTTTTCCAATGTGATTTATTTTGTTCTATAATCATTTTCCATTCATTTACCATCATTTTTCCATTTATTTTCATTCAATATTGTAACCTTGTCTTAACAAACATAATTTTTCTATACTAACTCATTTTCAATACTATATGCCTATATTACATAAATTATTATTTGTTTTTCTCTTTTTTTCACTGATGTCTACAAGTTCCCCTAATGTTCTTCACATTGGACACCTTCACTTATCTCACCCTCTCCTTATTTATCTATAGAATTAACTTAAGTAAATGTATGTGTTTTTAAATTCTATCATTTTATTTATATTATTCACTCCTTAATACATTTTACTTAGCATCAACATTATGTGTTATAATGTTCTATTCTTGAAGCACCAACCCATGTTGCACTCACATGGCATGTGATGAGATTCAAGTGGGGCATATGTATTCACATAATATTTTCAAACTTTTATCACTTAATAATGCTCTTTATCTTGAAATAAATAATTGAGTCTCAATATTTTTGTGTGCACACCCTAAGGGGTGCACTAGGAAAGGGGTGGTCTAAACATTGGTGCTTTGCAAGATAATTGTCCATTTTTCCACTTATTATCTACACACTAGTCTCTTAAAAACCATTCCCCTAAGATTTTTCTTCTCTATTATACCATCTTATACTCATTTTACACCTTAATTATCCTTTCCCTAACCTAAATACCCTTTTGATATTTTACATAACTATGTTAGTTATGTTAACCCTATATTTTTTTAACATCAGCTTACATTGTTGACCTAGTTCATTATTCAACATGTTTCATTATCAAATTCACTACTAGGTAGATTGGGTCAACCCTATTGGATAATTTTTAAAAAAGGGCTTAGGTTTAGATCTATCTATATATATAAGATCATTTCACCATTATTTAGAGAAGATAAAAAATAAGAGCTATTATTCATTTACTTATCCACCATTTTACTTGAGGAGCAAGCTTATTGTTTCATACTTTCTTTGGGGATACATATATTGTCTTATGGATAAATATTTTTGATGTATTGATAGGTTTTATATCCTATAACTAATTTATCCTTATCATCCTTAAATACCACAATAGGCTCTTATGAATCACCTTGGCCAAGGGAGAGATTGAGGGTCAACAGGTTCATCTTCAAAGGTAAGTATTCCTAAATTTGTTCCTCCTTTGTAATAGTAGATAGATATGAATTTTTACTTCTCTTTCATGTATTAGGATTACATATACATTGATGTGAGTATATTTCTTGTATTCATGTTTATTTTTTGTTATTTATTACCCCCACTTTGTTCCATAAGCTTTGGTGAGCATTAGATTAGATTTTACTTGTTATTAGTATAGTGAGATATAAAACATAAGCCTTAATTAGGTTTATTGCATGATTTATCTTGACCAAAGGATTTTGAACCCTCCATATCATGGTTTATTATGGTAAGAAATCCCCTAATTAGGTCTAGTAGATCCACATATTCATCATGTTCCCAATTATCTAATGTGTCCCTAATTAGAAGTTTATGGTATGATCCATCTTCTCCAAATTAGGATTGATTTATAGAAATGATAACTTTTTTATTTCATACACCTAATACCATTTAACTCATTCCTTATATTGAGTACTCTTCACTAATCCTAAAACATTAAAGGCTACCTCAAAAAATGTTTATGGTGTTCATAAAACTTACATCAATAGAGTAACTTAAATTGATGATAAGAGGGATTGAATCTTGACCTCTATTTTCTTTGAAAATAATCACTTTAATTTCACTAGAAGCACCTAAAATATTAACAAGGTCAACCTTAGACACTAACTTATTTTTATTAGCTTTGGAAATCCATAAAAAAACTAGGCTTGATAATGGAGTCAGGAGAGAACCCTAGGATCAATCATTATCTATAGGAAGACAACCTCATCTTTCATTATTACTAATGGCACATCCATAACCCCAAATCTAATATCTAATTTAGGCTTCAACATAGGTAACTAGTTCTTCTATTGATTTTGTTGGAGCTATCTTTGATCTGCCTATAAAACTTAAGAAATATCTACTTTCTTTTTATCCCTCGAGAAGAAGGACTATAATATAACACTTAAAGGACTTAAAAATTACCTTGGGTATCTTTAATGTAACCTAAAAAGACATGGAATGTAGATTATTTCCCTTCATATTATAAGATACAACCTATGAATAGTTTCTCAATTTTTTATAAGGTTCCATTACCTCTTAGAAAGAGTGTTGAAACACCTTTTTGGCACAAATTTATGAGGTCACTCATGTAGGTTTTATTTATAAACACTTTGAAAGCATGATATAAGATCCAAATGAACCAATCTGAGCCTTCAATGTTATATTATAGAAGATGTATAATATATTTTAGATTGATTACACACCCAATGAGATTTTGGCTCTAGATATGTATAAGAATGCTTTATATCCTATGACTATTATCTTTAAAGGTAGAGATGTTGGTATGAATACATTTCATTTGGATTATGCCAAATCTATTAATGTAGACAAATAACTGAATCCTCTTATGCAATCTTTGGCCCCACTTCATCTTGGCCTTATTTTTATATCTTTTAGTCAAATTCTAAATATAAACCAAAATATTATGGCCCAAAACTAGAACCTAATTTAAATAAGTTATCTTTAACCTATGATTTACCCAATAAACATCTCAAATTGTTAAATAATTATACATCTAACCAATAAAAATTAAATCAATCATTGATACTAATTAATATTAATATATCAAAGGGTACTAATTTTGATTCCACAAAAATAAAATTAAACTGAATCTAGAGGATGGTCTAGAAATTGAATAATGAGTTTGTTGACATTTACAAGCATATGGGTAACACTCAAGGATAGGATATCAATAAAATATTTAGATTATATATATACAACTGACCTTTCAATAGGCCTTGAAATAATCAAGAACAATAGGGCCCATGTAATAGGATTCCATAAATTAGTATTATAAAAGCATACCTTCCTATTTAGTGTAGTGTTAATAACACTACACAATGTGATGAGCTTGATTAAATCAAGTTTTACATAGTGTTCAAGATCATTTAGAATGTGATGGATAGGAAAGAAGGATCTGCACATCAAATAAAACCTTCTTCCTCTACTGATCCTAGATACTCTAGCACAATGATTATTTTTGACACCTATGATTTCTCATTTCTAGAGGAAGATGAAAATGAATTAGAAGACAATACATATGATACCCATGAATTCTATTAGTTATAGAGGAATAAATACATGAGGATAACATAGACAAATACTAATTCAATACCTTCAAACAATAACTATACTACTCTAGATTTTTGGGTGAATAATAACCCACCTCCCCATATGAGAGATGAGTAGTTTTAGAAAATAGAATCACTAAGCAAGGTGGGGTACATCATTGTTAAAGACATGAATAAAATCAAGGCCAATATCATCCTAAATGAACTATCTTATATCACTAAATAAAGAGAATTTTTTATAAAATCCCTAGACAGGGTATCCACTAAATTGGAAAAATCTAATGTTATACATGGTAATGTGATGGTATTTAAACACAAACTTGACATAGAAAAATTTATTATATCTATATGAATGTTCAAAAATAACATAGACAATTGTTTTCTTGATTTAGGTTCTTTGGCCAATGTGATGCCTACAATATTATGCTAGAATTTAGGTTTGACCCTTAATAAGACAAAGAGTGTGGTCTTATAATTGGACAAGTATTCAATCACATTTTTTAGAAAATTAAAAAATGTGTGCATTTAGATGTCATCTGAGACACATGTGTAATAGACTATCAAAATATTAGTCATTGACATTATAAAATCTTTTAAGTTATTTTTGATATATGATTGGCCCAAAATATTGAATAGATACATGGCCACCAACATCTTATACATGTGGTTACCCTAGGAAGAGGTAACCAACCATATCTGAGTGGACCATTAACCTAAGAAGAAGCATATGATCATGGATTAAAATTCTATGAAAAAAAATGTAGACTTTATATCTTCACACATAGGTGTAAACATATTTCTCACTAGACAAGAACATGTATTCTATGAATGAGAATTTGAAGATCCTTATTAGTTATGGAGTATTCATATTGATAGAGATAGATAAAAACAAGGTTATGGTGTGGGCATGGACCTAACATAAATATATGTAAATAATTACCTTACTACTTATAACTTGTAGTTTCCCTAAAATAATAGAGTGGAATATGAATCTTTAATCCTCAACTTATAGTTTGTACTCAAACATAATATTGAGAAACTATATATCTTTAGTGAATTTAAAATTGTGGTCAATCAAATAAAGAATAAGTATCATTATAATCTCACCTAATAAATTAAGTATAAAAACCAAGATTAGGACTTGATTGAGTCATTTGAAGGTTTTAACATCAAGGCCATCCCTAGATATTAGAAACAAACAAATGATTCACTAGCAGCTTCAACTACTAATATGGAACCACTATAGGAGTATACTATGTAAAAGTTCTTAGTGGAGTTTTTCACTTGCCTCTTCATCCCATATAACATGGAAAACATCTAGGTGTTTGAGGATGGCCAACATATCTTACAATTTATGAATAAATCTAGAGATTTGGAAGCTAATATAATATATTAAAAAGATGTTGAACTCATTCATGGTGAAGACCTAGGAGAAGATGCCATTTTGAAATTGAAAGAGAATTGCATCGCTATAAGAATGGTTTCTTATAATTAGATTTGGATCTATACCTCAAAATTCATAAGTAGAAACCACTAGAGCAATTGAATCAACATTTTCCAAAGAAATTATGGGCACTAACCAACACCCTTAGTGAATATAGGCCTGAGTTATACTAAAATTGAGAAATAAAATTTGAAAGGCCAACTAGAAGAATACAAATATATGATATCTTAGACATATAAAGACCTAAAATTATTTGATCTTAGATCCAAACACACTATCCTACTGAAGCCAAATAATGAGCCTTTTATTTAAATATAAAGTCTAGTAAACCTAATTTTTGAACCTTTAATTCAAATGGAATTAAATAAGATAATGTTGACCATAATTTTTTTCCAAATTAGGCACTTTACTTGGGTATCCAATTCTATACTAGTTAGAAAAAAGAGTAGAGAAAGTAGACTCGATGTCAATTCTAAGAACATAAATAGATAATTAAATAACAAAATTACCCCTTCCCTTTACTATATGATGTTATTTAAATGGTAAGTATATCAGAGATGATGCCTTTTGATGGATTATTTTGTTAAAATCAAGTATTAATAGAGACAGAGGATCATATGAAACTTCATTCACAACATATTAGGTAACTTTTTCATATAAGAGGATTCCATTTAGCCTAATTAATATATGAATAACTTTACAAAGAGACATGGACTTTTATTTTAAAGGTTTGGTTAGTAATTACATCATCATATACATGGATGGCCTCATTATGTTCTCCAAAGATAGTGTTAACAATGTATACCATATTTTAAAGGTGTTTGATAGATGTAAAAGGTATGCAATTTCATTTAATTCAAATAAAATCATCTTTGGAGTTACCAAATGGAATATATTAGACTATATCATCCCTAAATATTGGATATCCATTGATCTAGATTGATTTTAATCCATTTCAATTTGACATGTCCAAGTAGATAGAAGGAGTTGAAGTCTTTCTTTGGTAAGATAATTTTTTTGTGAAAATTCATTTATGGATTTTCAAATATTTTAAATCCATTTAATGCTATGATAAAGAAATATGTTAATATATAATGGATGATATAATCCCAAAGATCTTTCCAAGACACAACAATTACTATTGTTAAAGCTCTAGTTTTGATTAGTCCATATTTTAGCTAGGATTTATACCTCTATTCATTTATTTTAGAACATATTCTAGTTTTTATACTTCAAAAAAAATTATAATACAATGAACATCCCCTTGCCTTTATGAGTGTGAATCTTAAGGATGTTGAGTTTAACTAATCTATGATAGACAAGTAGATATATGCCCTGATTAAAGTTGTCAAAAATTTTAGGCACTATTTTTTGAAATAAAGCATATACCATTATTCTGAATCTTCTTATCAATCTCACATTTGGACAAAATGAATTAGGAGAAATAATAAAATGGATGGCCAAAATCCAAGAGTTTGACCTTAAAATTAGGAAATCTAAGATGGTAAGATGGTAGGGGATCACTCAACTAATAAATAAGACTAATCCATAGATGATTATTAAAAAAATTAATGAGACTTAGATATCTTTTGGTGAGTCATACATTCAAATCATCAATTATGTACTCACATGCACTTTTCCTCTAGAAATAAACAAAGAGAAAAGGTGAGGGCTCAAGCTCAAATAAACTCATTACATGATAAAGAAAGGAGTATTGTATATTAAAAAATATGAAGGAATATATTTAATGTATGTATCAAAATAAGAGGTTATAGATATCCTAAAAAAACTACAACATAAGATAGGTAAAGGGCATCCCAAAAGAAACACAACATCTAATAAAATTATGAGGATGGGATATTATTGTCCTATAATCTTAAAGTATGCCCACATTCATATTAATACTTTCAATAGCTATTAGGTATTTAGGAAAAGAGACATGAATGTTGTCATGCCTTTGAAACTAGTCATTGGAGGAATCTCCTTACCCAATGAGGCATTGATTTTATTGGGATGATAAACCCACACTCTTCAATAGGACATAAGTTTATACTCACAACTATTAACTACTATATTAGGTAGACTGAAGATGTAGTAAAAAATAATTCTATAGTAATTTATGTCATCAAGTTTGTGGGAAAAAAATATTGACTAGGTTTGGCACTTTCATTTTATTAGTTTATGATAATGGTCCAACTTTTTAATCTCTTTAATTTACAAAATGGGATTATGAAAATTAAATCACATTCAAGTTCTCTTATAACCACCACCTACAAGGAAATATAGTACATGAATCCACCAAAAAGAATTTCATGGAAGCCATTAAAAATTCAACATAATACAAACCAAGAGAATGGAATATCCTATTGAAATATGCACTATCGGTAGATAGAACTAGTCACAAGAAAACCTTTAAGGCTTAAAATTTTATAATAGTGTATATATAACAACTTATTTTTCTTATTAATATTAAGATACCAATGTACCAATTCATGCAATAGTACATGGTTGAGGATAAAAAAGTATAATCTAGACTATTATACAATCTATGGAGTTTACAAGAACTAAATCACTACACAATTCCATTAAACATCAATATATTATCAAAATATTATTTAATAAAAGATCCAAGATTAAATACTTCAACATCTCAGCATGGTGAATCTATGGGATAAATCACATGAGAATAAAGGATCCATTTTAGATTGTACCATATCAAATAACAAATATCTTAGCTACGAATGCTTTCTAGTGTAAATACCTCCAAAGTAATGATATTTTTTTTCCCAATGAATGGATAAATTTTGAAGCACTATTTCATCGATACTCAAATTGGAGATGTCTTAGGATGAGTGTAAGATTATATTGTAGATGTATGATTAGAGTATATTTATATATTTCTAGGTTAGATTTCTTACATTCTAAAATAAGAAGGTGATTTCTAGGTATAATCTTTCTTTCTTCATTTTGCTTTTAGTATATTAGCTTTTATGCTTTCTACATTAGTTTTCTAAAAATTGAGAATAATCCAACCGATTTCCTACATAAATTTTACAAAATAACTACAAAAAAAAGGATGATTCATAAGGATGCACCATTGGCCCTCCTAAGGATTTAATTTGATAATACTAGTGATTCGAGAGTCAAGGTATGTGGATTGAATAATCTTAATTTGATTGGATGAGTTTATTGGACCTCTAGGATTCAATATTATATAATCATATAAATTTTATAAATACTTTCCATTTCTAAATATTAACTACACTATAACATGGTAAAACTTAGATGAGTCATAAACATAGAACTGGATATACAATGACAGGGATGTATTGATCAAAATAAGTTGTCTTATGCATATACCTAACCAATATCCCAACCTTTATTTTATCTATGTTTCAAAAAATAATAATCATATAGATTGGTATAAGATGGGTTATTCAAGTAATTTATACTAGGGTTATGGACTCATTACTAGTAGTAAAGTAAAGTTTTGAGTGGAATAAGAGGTATCTATGTTGGGGCTATAGACTCATGGCTATCGGTAGAACAATACCAAAGATTTATTTGCTATTTGGTTAAATTTTTTTGAGATAAAATAAAAACCTATAGTGTCTATCTATGACTCTGTTAAAACTCTCACAACAATAAAAATTGAATCCACAAAACCACATAATTCAATCCAAGTAATGGAAAGGGTTAATTTGTTGAATGAGGAAGTAGGAGTTTGTTTCAAGGTTTAGTTTGTTTATTAATTTCTTGGTAAGGTTAAATTTTGGTTATGCTACATTTCTAAGATTTTGGGTTCTCAAAATACTTTGGAGTATTTCCCCTATGAATCACCATTTACTATGCCCTAATAAACACACTACCATTTTAAAAATTCAAATAGGGACCCGCTATTGTTAAAAATATTTATTTGGGGCATTAAAAAACTTAGGAATCCATAATATTAATTGATTCATGAAAACATATAAGGTTGTCTTCAAAAGTATAAAATTAAAATAATTTGAATTATGGAAAACAAATCTAGAATGGATATCTTAATTTATTTTAAACCTAAGGTTTTCATATTTCCATTTCAAAATTTTGGCACTTTGATTTTTAGACTAATGGGACTAATGTTTTATCCTAGTGTTAATATGATTTCTTTAAAAAAACAATAATATTATTAGTGAAGACTTTTTAATCATTAGTGGTCGATCCCTACCTTTATTGCACAACATCAGGTTAAGTGGCATCACTATGTTACACAAAACCTATATCCATTTGTAAAAGTTTATAAGTCTCTAAGGCCCACAAGATCTAATAATTTGACATATGGCATTTATATGTTACTCATGCCTTCATATTTCAGAAAAAATCTAAGTGTTTAAAGTCTTTAATCTTTGAGAAGAGGCCATTCATAGTTTTTCATTACATAAAACCCTAGAAGTTTCTAAATTAAAGTTATTGGTCTAATGATTCAAATATTTTGAGGTCTAAGTGTTTTACACTTGGAACATTTTCATATACCCAAAAATTTTGAAACATTACATAGTATAATGGTCCCAAAGCCCCATAGTTTAATACCTCATAGCTTATAAGATCTGAGAAGATAAAAGGTGACACAATTCTTTTAGCCCAAACATTCAAAGAAGATATACTCAACCAATGAACTAATGGTCTCATGACTTCAAGTATCCATTCCTCCAAGGCCTTGAGATTTCCCCACACGTCAAAATTATGTTACACATAACATTTTTAAAGGCATAAATAGTTTTAGACTCTTAATATCATGTACTCATATGTTTTTGAGTTCCCATATACCCAAGGTTTCTCCACATAGAATAATTAAGTTAACCTTCAACCCTAGGGTATATAAAGCTTCTATGAAGATATAAAGTCCTAAATGAATGATTCCATCAACTCTACCATTGTCTTAGCCTGAGATAAGCTAGAAATCCTAGATGATGCAAGGCTCAACCTTATAGATCCCAGAGCCTTCCGATCAAGAACCTCCCATTCTTCAACCTTCATATCCATGGGCTTGCATGCAACCCCACCCAACGGTAAGTAACAATATTTCTGATACAGATAATATTTAATTTGCATCCTCCATAATTGATAGTTCTTGCCTTTAAACTTCTCCATTCATAACTTACTTTCTTCTGCCATTGCTATACTCCCACTCAAACAAAAACCCCTATGAGTAACCTGTAATCAACACACACTAACTAGATCTGAAATGCCTGTTAGTAACCCAACCAAAAGCTCTGATACCAGTTGATGGGGAATCAAGAACAACAACAGCTCTGATTCCACTTGTCAGGATCTTGCTCCTCAATAAGAGCAAAATATGATTACCTTGTATAAGCAACTAAACATGCAGAATTAACCAGAAGCAATACGTAACTATAATTCAGAAATGACACAGAATATGAGAGACAACACAAACTGTATTAATACTCATCCAAAAAATAATACAATAAAGAAGATGCCACTTCTTCTTCCACCTCTTAGAGGCTTCCCACACCTCAAGGGCTCCCAGTAATTCTCAATCAAGAGTTCACTCTCCTACCAAAAATGGTCCCAACACACAACTCAAACACATAGTTGGTGTTCACCTCCAACTAGTCAGTAATAACCCTGCCAGTACACAAGTACTCAAAGTACTTTAAGTAGATCTACCATAAGCTTGCAATAACCTGCAACTCAAATGATCTTACTTACACATGTAGAACTTCTCCTTGATCTTGCAACAACCTGCAGATCACCCTGTTCTTAGAATTAGAAGGATCTTCCTTGCCTTCCTCTATTTGCTCATTTGTGGAACTAGAAGGAGCTACACTTGCTCAACTCTAACTAGCACTCAGGCTATCTAGCACACCTTACAATACATGCCAATGGTTCTATAAATAGATCCCACACTTAAACAATAACTTAGACTTCTAATTTATAATAATTAGACTTGCAACTCAAGACCAAAAATAGCCTTTTACATGCAAACACTCAATTCAATGAAATAACTTTTCATGCAACAAATAGTTTTGGAACCACACAGGTGACTGACATCAGGCCCTATCTACCCAGAGATGACTGACGTTGGCTGACTCTTGTTGATGTCAATTGCCCTTCTATTCACCCCTGACCAACATCAGTCAGCCTAACTGATGCTGGTGACTATGACACTCAGCAACTCCTCTATGTCTGCAAATAGTTGAAGCTTTTAGCTCCACAACCTTACAATCTCCCACTTGGAGATAAATAGCTACAACTGTACCTATACCTGTACATCATCTAGTTTTTCCCCTTGGCTTTGTGTCCCTCTTCAAGATCACTCTTGAAGACCAACCACCACAAATCTTGTGGGTCACCTCCTGTCATCTAAATCTCCTACCACATCCACATCTACATACCCATGTAGAAAATAATTTGACCCTGCATAGCATGTGCACCTGCTACTAGTCCCTCTAAGAATCCACTAAACTACCCTCCAGTGCTTCTTTCCTAGATTGGCTCCAAACTTTTTGACAACACCCACTGCTTGGGCAAACTTAGGTCTAGTACATACCATGCACTTAACCTCATTATGTGAATCAAGACACTATTCATAGAACTATCCAACCATCGGTGTGCTAACCAGTTTCACACAATCATCTGAAGACAAAGTCAACCTATGACCTTCCATGTCCCTAGAACACACTCATGCCAAAGAATCTTGCTACTCCTAGATTCCTCATGACACACCTTTGAACTAACTTTACCTTTAGTTTAGCAACTCCCTGCATATGTAACCCTGTAACAAGCACATCATATAATAACAAGATAATGTAGCTAATATTATCCAACATGGTAAAGAGAAACACAATGGTCAAACCTGCATTATCCTATAGCTTACTCAAGACCATATACCCTGGCCTTTCATCTCACATGTCCATTCTTACTCTTTTTTATCTTGAACATCCATTCATCTCTCAGTGCTTTCTTCTAGGTGGTAACTCCACCAAAAAACTCCCATTTGGTTCTCCTCCAAGGAATCACATCCTTAATCCATGCCAAGCCCCCACTATTTCTTAGATCTACATGCTCTGCTTCTTTAATAACTTCCTAATTCTTGACCATTAGTGAGTAAAAAGTAGTATAAAGAAGGGAAATGATTAATTTGAGGCTTACTTACCCTTTAAGTCCTCCATATGGGCACTTGAGACTCCTTGAAGCTTGTTGTCTACCTAAAATCCATCCCAGTGACTGATGCCAGTCACATCTCAGTCTGCACTTGACTGATGTCAGTTCCATGCAACTACCTCATCACCGACGTTGATTCCCTCTAACCAATGCCATTGTTTATCTATCTAGAGTCACCGATGTCAGGCTGCACATAGCCAACATCGATCCCTGTCTGGATGCTGACACCAATTTTCTAACCAATGTCGGTCTCTATGTTTTACTTGTGAGCGATGACCTTTACCCGTGAGCTCCTTTTGGATCAAACCCTTGTCCAAATCAACCTTGCTCTACTTAGAATTCCTCAGTCCCTCTGACTAATCTCTATCTGTCATCTTCTCCTTGAAAACCAAGGCTTTCCTATTCTTGTCATGAACATCAGATTTCCCAAGAAATGTCACTTTCTTCTTCTACATATAGAAATCTCAATCCATGCTTTTCAAATCTGAAACCATACCCTTTGACTCAAGAACATGCATCCCCTTCTTATTCATGTGACCAAGCCTATTAAGCCACATCTTTGAATCTACAGCTGAAGTAGATAAACCAGAAAGAGAATCAGTAATATAAGTAGATAGATAAAGTTTACCTACTTTCTTACCTCTTTCTACAACAAGTGCACCCTTGGTAACCTTCCAAGAGTCCACTGTGAGAGTTAATTTTCAACCCTCATCACCCAACTTTCAAACAGAAATCAAATTCCACTTTAGGATTGGGATATGCATGAACTCCTTCAACACCCATGTGTTCCCTATCTGTAATTTTAGCTTCACTTTCCCTTTGCCAACCATTTGACAAGGCTTACCATCCCCTAAATAAATTTCTTCAAAGTCTCCTTGGACATACTCATGAAAAAATTCCCTATTTGGGGATGCATGAAAAGAGGCACCAAAATATAAAACCCAAGATTCTACTTTATCTAAGGAACATACCAGAGCATCTTGTGCAACATAATCTATAACATCTACTTCTTCATGTCCTTCATGCTAATCTTCTTCTGACCAGCAATCTCTCTTTAAGTGCCCTTGCTTTCCACATTTCCATTAGGTTATTCTACCATACCTGGACTTGGATCTCCTACCTATCTTTGACCTTGATCTCCCATGCTCAATCTTCTCTCTTTGCCTTCCCCTACTTTCCACACTCAAAACATTTCTTGATGATTCACCTATGCTTTTCCTATGAATTTCTTCATTCAAGATTACACTCACAACATCATCCACTTTTAATATTTTTGAAGCAGACGCAGTATTACTAACTACCATTACCAAACTCTCCCAACTTTCAGGTAATGAGCATAAGATTAAGAAAGCCTTAATTTCATCATAAAAAACAATATTTACTGAACTTAACTGGTTTACCAAACCATGGAAATCACTAAGATGACTATGAACAGATCCACCTTCCAACATTTGCAAATTAAATAATTGCTTCATAAGAAATACCTTATTCAAAGCTGAGGGTTTTTCATATAAATTTGCCAAAGATTCCATCAACTCTACCATTGTCTTAGCTTCAGATAAGTTGGAAATCACAGACGATGCAAGGCTCAACCTTATAGATCCTAGAGCCTTCCGATCAAGAACCTCCCATTCTTCAACCTTCATATCCATGGGCTTCCATGCAACCCCATCCAATGGTAACTTCTTGATTCGTAGCTTACTTTCTTCTACCATTGCTATACTCCCACTCAAACAAAAACCCTTGTGAGTAACCTATAATCAGCACACACTAACTAGATCTGAAACACCTGTTAGTAACCCAACCAAAAGCTCTAATACCAGTTGATGGGGAATCAAGAACAATAACAGCTCTAATTCCACTTGTCAAGATCTTGCTCCTCAATAAGAGCAAAATATGATTACCTTGTATAAGCAACTAAACATGCATAATTAACCAGAAGCAATAAGTAACTACAATTCACAAATGACAGAATATGAGAGACAACACAAAATGTATTAATACTCATCCAAAAAAGAATACAATAAAGAAGATGCCACTTTTTCTTTCACCTCTCAGAGGCTTCCCACACCTTAAGGGCTCCCAATAATTCTCAATCAAGAGTTCACTCTCCTACCAAAAATGGTCCCAACACACAACTCAAACACAGAGTTGGTGTTCACCTCAACCAGTTAGTAATAACCCTACCAGTACACAAGTACTCAAATTACTTCAAGTAGATCTCCCATAAGCTTGCAACAACCTGCAACTCAAATGATCTTACTTACACATGTATAACTTCTCCTTGATCTTGCAACAACCTGTAGATCACCCTATTATTACAATTGGAAGGATCTTCCTTGCCTTCCTTTATTTGCTCATCTGTGGAACTAGAAGGAGCTACACTTGCTCAACTCTAACTAGCACTCAGGCTATCTAACACAACTTAAAATACATGCCAATGGCTCTATAAATAGATCCCACACTTAAATAATAACTTAGACTTCTAATTTCCAATAATTAGACTCACAACTCAAGACCAAAAATAGCCTTTTACATGCAAACACTCAGTTCAATGAACTAATTGTTCATGCAACAAAGAATTATGAAACTACATAGGTGACTGACATCAGTCCCTCCTACCTAGAGATGACCGATGTTAGCCAACTCTTGCCGATGTTGGTTGCCCTTTTGTTCACCCCTGACTGACGTCGGTCAGCCTAACCGATGTTGTTGACTGTGACACTCAGCAACTCCTCCATGTCTGCAAATAGTTGAAGCTTTTAGCTGCACAACCTAACATTAATATCATGTACTCATATGTTTTTGAGTTCCCATATACCCAAGGTTTCTCCACATAGAATAGTTAACTTAACCTTCAACCCTAGGGTATATAAAGCTTCTATGAAGATATAAAGTCCTAAATGAATGATGATTGTATAAGTGTCAAAATTAATAATATTTAGGATCAAATTATACATAGATGAGTTTTAAAGCAAGGAAAATAAGTGAGAAATAAGGATTTAATATATTTTTAAAATTTAATGATTAACACATAAATTTACCGAATAGTTTCCATTTGGTAAGAAAGTAAACCTACCAAAACTAACTGATGCATTTGAATTAGAATTGGAATGAAATATAAAACCATTAGCTATATTGAATTCATAGGAATTGGGCATTCATGATGAAGACTTTGGAAGATGTATGCAAAATCTAAATGAAGGGCAAGTCACTTTGCCATCAATTTTCAAGAAAAATGTTGTGATTTTGAGCTCTCTTATGAACTTAAGCCCTAATCTTATAACTTTAAGATAATTTTCATATAAGAATTAAAGGGCCCATATAGATTAAAATCATTGAAATGTATTCTTCTTAAAAACATGTACGTGTCTAATCCCCCTCTACATAATATTCCATAGGACATGAGGAATTTATGGATACAATATTCAATAAGAGTGCACTCAAATTTAAATTACTATTATACTTAGCACTCTAGAATGAATTAGACTCAATGCTTCCCTAATCATTTATTTGAGGATGAAAATAAATACATTGATGACCTAATACCTCTCAAAACTATATGACTTCATCAATAAATGGAAAAACCTAAGGTAATGCCCTATATAGATATGATTTGATATTTTTTTAATGGAACTTGTGATAGAAATTGAGTACACATTGGGAAAGGAAAGAATTTAATTGATTACATCTATTTAATGATATTTTAAATACATCTTAGGATACCCTTGCATGAGATGGCTTGTAATCAAATCTTGGCCAATTTATGGCTCGAACACAACATAGTAATGAAAAAATCAAATAATAGATATTGAAAGGCCAAATATTAAATCCCAAAGGAGCCCTCTCATCTAATGGGATTATGAAATTTAGACCAAGGGTTAGGACAACCATGGCTTTCATAAATAGACTATATGGATTCTATAGCATCACCTATGAGAAAGTAGAATGGGTCCCTCTATTAGACATTTTGTTAACATTGGATAATATTTTTGCCTTAATGGAATTTATTTCTACTAGGATAAATACCTAGATGCATCACCCCATATAGATGCCTACATATGGGAAAGTTTATATGATATATTATTTACTATATTTCATCCTTAGAATTGTCCATAGGGTAATTTGAGGGTTATGGAAGCCATTAAATAATTATGTTGAGAATATAACATGTGAATACTATTCATTCATGTTTATTTATAGGTTCAAATTTGAAATTAAGAGTTTTTATGCGTAGGTTTATCCTTAGGTTTATCAAGCAATTTATGATACCTAAATGCCTAGGTTGTTATAAAACTTTAAAAAAACAATTCATAAATAGGGAGACTATTGGCAATACCCTAATTTTAAAATCATTCGAATTTTAATAAAAAGGGAAAAACCTTTATTTATACCATGCCAAGTTCATGATAAAATTATAAAATAGGAAATTACCTATCAAATACATAATAGCATTGACAAGGATCGCAGTCAAAATAATTTGGCATATTAATATAAAAATCCTCTCAAAATTGGGCAACTACAATATTTAGTGAGATCCCACTTTAATTAAGTGGGGAAGATCACAACCCACTATAATCTTGATGAGGCGTAATTTAAAGAGGGGGAACCAAAGAATAAAGTGAAAAATTAAATTCAACCCTAAAATAAAATAATGTGAATGTCATCTATGTTCATCAGAAATATGAGCATGATGCATTTTTCCTAAATCTATCAGATGACTCATAAGTATGGATAAAAATTAAATATGCATATATGTTTATTATGATTGCTTAGGCTATCTAATAAAATCTAGAAATTACTAAAGAATAGGTAGTTGAAATGGTAGAACAAGAACAGAAGGCATGACACCATTCATGGTCCCCATCCCATCCAAAAGATTCAATAGGTCATATCCAACCCCCATATATTGTATTATAAGAGGAAAATCCATAAGAAGAGGGGTCAACTAGCCAAAAAAAAGAGAACTACCAAATAAGAAAAGAAATTATTAATAATCTCCCTAGTCCCAGGGTAATTTATACTCATTCAGCCTTCACAATTACATATATGAACACAACCACTACAATAGAGATATCTTCACCTCCATAAGATAGGAAGATGATCACATTTTTTATGAACCCTATACCAACTCTTATAATTACTACACATGTTAGTCTTATAGATTTTATGTACTCCTCTATTTCATCTTCCCTCCATCTCCTTAACTAATTCCAAGTCCTTATACTCCCCCTTACACTATTGTTTTTGCACCTTCCATTTCATCACCACCACTTGTATTAGTAGTTCCTACTACTATGGTTCCATCAAACATATCATCATCATAGTCACTTCCCACCCCTCCCATAGCCACATACCAAAGGATATCTAAGGTTCTGCCAACCACCTCCATAATTCAAAAAGTAGATGAGATACCATATTTTGGTCTTAATACCATAAAGTAATCCCATACTAACTAGGAAATAAAATAATAAAAATATGTGATGTCCTTGGAATACTATTCCATAAATGAAGAATATAATGCAAAAATTTATTATGGAATCAAAATAAAAGGTGACTAAGGATGAAGCTTTGGGTGAATAGGATGAAGAAGTTGAGTTAGATAAGGGTGAATATCTGATTTTAAGAATGTTTTAGGAATAAGAAACACTAGCTGGTGCCTTAGGCTAGCTAATCCTCATAATGGATCAAAGATAAAAGATAAGTGAGGTGGTTTCTTTCTTAGTTTCTTCCATTTCAATTGTAGGTACTTAAACAATATCTAGTTATTTTGATTCATCCATTCTTTTAGCATCTACCCAAATAAAAAATATGAATAAGGAAATCAATTTTGAATAATTGGTGACTATTTTTATTTATAATCCTAAAATGTCTCCAGTCCTAGGAAAACCTTCAGCTTAACTAGATCTGCCTATGCCACCATCTTCACCCACATAATCAACCACATTATCAATTAAAAAGACTCCTATCTTGACCTAATTCATAGCTAAGGTAAATCCACTAAGGGAGGCTTTACCTTGGGAAAGGATAAGCTATCCACCTATCCAGTTTCCAATACAAATACATGAATCATTAGAACCTACATCAATAACACCTCCTCCAATTACTATTTTTCCATATGATTCAAAATACTAGACTCCCTTAGAAAAATAGGGGAACTTATTTTTCTTGAATGGGTTAGAGAGATGTAGGGAAATCAAGATGAGATGAATAATTTATTTGTTACTAATTTTCCCATAGTCTCTACTCAGTTCAACAAAATGAGTGGAACCATACAAAGGGTCAGGAAGAAGAAGGTATCTAATCTTGATACAATGGAATAAATTGAATTTGATAAAATATTAAATCTATTTGTAAAGAAAGCAAAAAAGTGATAATTGATGATGTGTACAGTGCAATTACTAAACTATATAATATTTTGTACAATATTTGGGTTTATAGATGAATAATCTAATCAAATAAAACAAGTATGACCAAAATTTGGAACCAAATGAAAGAGATAGATAATAGGTTTAATTTATTTGTTTAGTGCTCCAAAACTAGTTCCTTAAACCAACTGAACTTAGTGTCCAACATGGATGGATCATTGTTTTGTAACTATGTAATTTCAAAAAGAGATGCCTCCCTCAATTGGTACAACCAGATGAAGACTTTACTGGGGCATTTCTCAAGTCATGAAAATGAGTCCATAGAAATTATAAAATACATGAGGGTCACTAATTTGATTACCCTATAGGTGAGTTAGTGAACATGCTAAATTTTGATAACTTCCTCCAATAAGCTATAAATAAATTCAAGGAATAATTTGAAGGAACAATATATAGAACCAACAATGAAAATTTTCAATTAGTAATTTTCCAAGTGCAAGGTAATAAAATATGTGGCTCTATGATTAGAATTAAAGATCTCAAAAGATAAACATCCAAGGTTTATGGCCCAATCCATTAAACTCTATAAACCTTCCTTGCTCAATTTTGACATCATTAATAATGAGTTTGAAGTAGCAAAAATATTATTTTAATAATTTAGGCTAAAAGAGATAGTTTAAGAACCACAAAAATCATTCAAACAATTTTTAATACTACCTCATCATCTTAGGGTTCCAAGTTTCTAGGACTCACAATCATGTAAACTCCAAGTGGGCTCATCTTGATACCATAAGGAAAAATAGTGGCTACTTCATTTTCCCTAGATATCAATCCATCATCTTCTCTAGCTAGTGTTGCTACATTAGTAACCATTTAAATATAATATGTACTTGCATTTTTTTATTAGGTCATAACTTTGGTTTAAAATATATGATGTTGGAATGTATTGTATTTTCAGCTATGAAATTCTATTATGGGTTTACTACACATGGATCCTTTTTATGAGATTTGGATATAAGTCATCTTTTTGTAAATATATTATTAGACTTAATTTGAGAGATTAATCCTTCCCCATCACAAGATTATTTTTAATTTTAACCTTTGAGTCCCAAATAGAGGATATTTTTTGTTGTTAAATATTAATAATATGTTATGAAAAAATTCTAAAATTTTAGTCTTGATGTGGAAATCTTAATTGTTCTCCAACTTGTGGATAGTGTAAGAAGTTATATTATTCTACTTTCTTATTATATTATTTAAGTTTGAGTTATATTATTTATATACAATAATTCATATTAATCTATATCTAATTTGAATACCTTTATTATATAAATAATAATCCCCCTTCTAAATGTGTTATTTTAGTCTAACAAATGTTAAATGTTTTGATTTTATGTGTTTAATTATTATATATTTGGGTTCCCTTTGAATCCTAACCATGTTTTATTATTGATGTGTTACAATATCTTACATCAATCATTCCTTTTTGGATCTTTTACCCAACATATAGTTCATGTTCTGGTCTTGAAAGGTTTACATCTAGTGTGGTCAACAAGCCTCCTTTCCCACCCTACCTTTCCCTCCTATTTTTTTAATTTTTAAGACCTACCAAACTTAGGTTAGAAACATCATTAGTCCACCCATTTCAGTTATATTTAGATTCATCCCTAACTAAACCATCCATGGTAAATAATCTATCTCTCTCACCACGATTCCACCAATAGGTTGTTTATAAAACTCAATACCCTACAATTTGTGCCTTGGAGTGAATACTTTTCACTCATCCTAAAATGTTAGAGGCTACCTTGTAAAATATTATGTAGTGTGCATAAAACACACATCAACAATATGTAGTTATGCGATTCAATTATTATTATTATTATTATTATTATTATTATTATTATTATTATTATTATTATTATTATTATTATTATTATTATTATTATTATTTTATGTGCACTTGTGTTAAATTATAATCTTCAAATAGAGGAGCTATGCAGACAAATATTTTTGGTATAACACACTTTCCTATAGAGTATATTTCATTTGTTGGAACACTTGGTCCACTTTAATAGATTTGGATATTTTTATAAATATTTTGCTCTAATTAACATCTTTTAATCCTTTATTTTTCTTTATATCCTAATATTAATTTCATATTACCTATTGTTATATTTTGAATCCCATTCATCTATTATCTATGTACTCTTGTCTCAATTATGAACCTTTTTTCAACTAGTATAAAATTGGAGATTTTTTTATTTTAATTCATATAGATTTTGTGACATACTAATTACAACCCTTTAAATTTTATGATCCCTTATCTCATTATAATTATTCAAATAAATTTTATTTCCTTTATCATATTCTTATATGGTGAAAATTTACACATCATTTCTTAAAGATAATTATATATAAAAATCAACCCTTAGCAATTTAATAAGAAAAGAATAAATAAATGACCAAACTAAGATAAATTATTATCTTATTTATCTATACATAAAATTTAATACATTAATACAATCATCAATTATTATTTTCATTAAGTCAATAAATAATATTCTTAATTTCCAAGTATTTTGATGTTATCAACTTGTTCCAAAAGAACATTAGATCCATAATAAATACTTTATTTTTGTTATCTAAGAGAGGATGTGAAACCCTTAATATCAATTGGGTTGCACTAAACTTTATTTATAATAAAATTTTAGTGATTAAGTAATCAACCCTTTTTTTAAGGTGGTTACAATCAAATCAAATAAATTTAATTATAGGGGCCTCTGAAAAAATACTAGTTATCCATTTATAAGGATATTTATAAATATTAATTATTTAAGTTTTTAAATTATAAATTAGACTTAAAACTATAAGAGAATATAAATTATTTAAAAAGCTCATTCAAGTTATATAACAAAATAATTATTAAAATATAACTAACTAAAATTATCAACTTTAGGATTCATTTCTCATCTTTTACCATATAATGTTTCAATTTCTCATATTTATATAATTTATATTTTCATGTTTAAAATGTATTTAACTTAATGATAGAGTGGTACCTATGGGATAGGTATATATAAACAACTAAATATGGTATTAAGCACTTGCAAATTTTATTATTGACATAAATTTACCTTATATGATGTACATGTACACATATAGAACTTATACATCATTATCTCTTATATACTTACCTTAAATTGGCCCACCTTACTAAATTTATATTAGTCACCTATAGGAATTACATAATAATTGTCTACACTACATCAAATAATTAATGAAATTCATTTAGATCATTAAATCAATATTATTTCAATTGAAACAAGTCCATTAGTTTTCAAATACCTTTTGAGTTAAAAATGATTCCAACTCTAATTTACCTATCCCCATGAAAATAAATAGTATATTTTAAATATAAAATTATCTATGTGGGTTAGCCCATAAGTTTCACATGTTGGTGTCATGATAAGTTATTCAAAAAGGTCATATATTGATACAAGTCTAACCTAAGCTTATCCCCCCATTTATAACTTATCAATAATTATATCATATGGAATATTTTATCACTTTCACATTCCAAATAAATACCATATACTTTACAAATCATAATTAATCACAAGGATCAAGACCTATACACTTTAGAGGCACCTAATCTAAGATAAATTTTCAATTGTGAACAACAAAATCTATATCATAGGTTTCACTAATAATAGGATCACCATTGTACACATAAATATAATGGGGATAATTTTTCATTATTTTCATTCCTTCCTTAGAGTATTGTATACATAGGCAAAACTCATCCATTCACTGGGGAGTGATTTAGGTCACCTCAACCCACCTTTATTTCCCTTTTACAGTCATAAGTATAGTGTTGATAGTGGATATATGTTTTTTAAGTGAAGGAGATATTTTTATATATTTATGAACACAAAATACCAACCTACATAATATAAGAATACAATTTTCAAATATGAATAGTGATTTGTGATGAAACAATGAGGCATAGTTTACATACATGAATAAAAAAATAGGAGACCTTTCCATATTGATGTATCCTAATCATAGAAAACTTGTCAAGGTATATAAAAAATCTCATGTATATTATTTTAAAAAAACATGATCCATTCATACACCTTTATATCACCTACACATAGTCATACATTTTTAAAATCCAAAATAAAAAAATGTATCTTAATCCCTTAGATCATTTATATTCATATAAAGTTTTAATTTTTCAATAATACTATGATTTAACATTTAGATTTGTGTATTATTTTCATATAATAATATAAAAATATTTTCAAATTTTAAATCTTATTATGTCACATTAATCCAAAATAAGGTAAAACATATTAGCAAACCTAGTTTTTTTATAAAAACATATAAAAAACTTAGGTTTCATTTAAGGTTCCATCATCCTTTCTAGGGTTCCATATTTTTTTATTTAAAAATAATTTTAATAAATGATTTATTATTTTACTTCATTCAAAAATTTATCATGGCTATAATGGGTATACATAATTTTTATTTTCAAACACAAACTAAGATTTTGAACATTACATGTTGTTTTCTTAAAATATGAAAAATATGTAACAAATATTTAATTCCATGGGCTAAATCCTTGTGTATTCATTCCAAGATTAATCATGAAAAATATATAAATTGTCTTAATTCAATCATCCCAAGTGATAGAGTGAATTTTCATGATGGAATTTATATGAATATTAAATCCTAAAATAGTTGTGAAGAAGAAAAGTATATTATGGAGGGTATATTTTATTAAATATATAAAACATAATTAATTTATTATCTCCATATGAATACACACTTGATAATTTCTTCATTTAGGTAGAGATGAAATGAAAAAAAATAAATCAAAAGATAATACATCTAATAAAAATCATGAACCGTGAGATAATATTGATAAATTATATATAGTTATTGATCCCATAATATGTGTTCATACTAATAAAACTACTACTATTACTACTACCACCAATTCCACTATTCCCATGTATACACCTATGGTAACATATGTGATGATCACCTAATTTATGGGTGTAACATAAGGTTTTAGTGAGATTTTTATGTGCATAATTTTATAGTTGACTTATTAACATCATTAGATCACTATTTACATTACATCACTAACCATATCTACTACATAATCGCTCATGTATATTGTTATAAATATATAGCAAAATATGATGTAGTTAATGTAGGGTGATTCCAGAGAAATTCAATTGAATGATTATTGAGAAATTTTTCATAATAAATTATTCTCATATATTTTATATTATTACTTACATATAGTCCATATTTCCTAAGCTTACATTTTATTATTTAAAAGGTGATTTTGAACATCTAAAATCCTTCCATATATCATGCTTAAACTATGTTTGCAATGTTATGATTTTAACTAAGTTATTTTCATGAATATTTAAATGCTATATTTTTTGTTTGTTATCATACCTCATATTCCATTCAATTAAGGGATTGAATCCTTTATCTAATTAGTTTTTTATAGATTTTTCAATAAATATAAATTATAACTTATCTTATACACAAATTTCAAAACTAAGAAATATCAATTGAGCCAATCAATGATTATGTGATTTGGTACAATACTATGCTTTCTAATATGAAAAATACCCTAGATGAAAATGATTTATAATTTATATTCATGTTTTTTTACCCCTCTCCATTAATTTATTATATTAAAGAGATTAAAATCATTTTATGAGTTATTACATACAATTAGAGATCGAGAAGTTAAGGTCATATCTTTTAATAACCTAAAATATGTGGCTAATGGTCAAATTAATTCAAATATGAATTTTTAAAAAAAAGTTACCAAGATAAAGTGGATAATACTAATAATGAGGTAAAAAAATAATTATTGTAGTGTCACACCCTAGTAATAAAGTTTTATTATATAATCAACCAAGGAGATAATATTTACGGTTACCAAAACCTCCTCTCAAGATCTTATAGAATTTACTTGAGTGAAACATTATATATCTCCCTCTACCAAACTATGGTTTTATGAGTATCCATCTACCTAAAGTGAATGAAAATAATGTGCATTGTGATTACCATAGATGCATACTGATATATGTTATGGGATGAGACATGATATTTAAGATCTCATTGATGATTGAATTATTTATATTAACAAACTTATGATTTATTCATAACCATAAGAGAATGGTAATTAAAAATTTAATATAATAATTTATCCATTTATAAATCATGTTGTAATGGAAATTAATAATAAAACTAAGGTTCATATGAATATAATGTGTAGCCTACTTAGCTAACATATGGGCATCCAATAGATGGCATTAATGTTACACTTATAGGAACATTAACACAATGAACTAAAACTACATTTTATGATAGTGAGATTATGGAAGATGGTTCTATTTTTAAATCATTATTTGTGTATTAATGTAAGAGTTAAGTTGATATAAAAATCAATCTTAACTCAAAGAAGATAAATCAGCTAACTATACCACTACCAATACTTAGATAATCAAGGTCATGACCAATATGGATCCTCTAAATCTACCTAAGGGATACATTATCATATAATATGGATAGAGAGTGTTCAAAATCCTCTAATCAATAAACACCACACAATAACCTAAGATAAGTATAATAATTCAATAATAAAGTAAAATATAATCTACTACTCACTAAAGCTTATGGCATAAATGAGGGATAAACATAAATAATAAATATGAAAAGTAAAAATCTACTCAATTCAATGTATAGGTAATCCTAAGAAAGGAGAAACAATACTTTAATTAACCATTATTTATGTAAATATATCTACTAGAATATAAGAGTAATAATTATGAATACTTAGCTTGAAGATGAATTCTATGAGCCTCAACCTCTCCCTTGGCTAATTGTAATTTTCAAGAGGCTGTTGTGTATTTTTGATGAATCTAAGTATGGATAATGGACTATAGTTTATATAAGGACTTGATAGTGAATATTAAGCTTTCAAAAGACAAATTTTGTCCTCAAAGAATCATAAAACCCTAAGCAATGACTCTTCAAGTAGAATGGATGAAATATAGATCATAAAAAAGTAGAAATGAATGATTATCTCTATCTTAAATGAGGTGAAAGAGAGATATATAAAGCTTAATTTTATCGTAATCCATTTTTTAAGTTTAGATGATGCATTTGGCCTAGTCAACCTTGTTAGGTAAGAAATCGAGTCATTATTTTCCAAATTAAGTCACCTTGGGCTGACTCAATCCCATAACTACACTCTTCCAAAAAGGTCAACCCAATTGATTATGTTCATAAAATGGTAAATATGGGTTTTGCTTAGGTAAGGGCTATTTCAGGTAGTGAGTTTATTATAGAAGAGTTTTAGTGAGTTGTAAAATCTTAGGGAAATATATATGAGGAGTTTAAACTAGTTTAAGGTGGTGATGTAGGGAGCAAATATATTACAAAGCACCAAAGGTCTTCCCACCCCTTTCCTGATGCACCCTTAAGATATGAACTCATATAGGTTGAGACTGTATAGTTTCCTAAAAGAGATAAAGCATAATTAATTGATAAAGTTTAAAAATATTGTGTGCATACATATGTCCCAATTGAATGTCATTGTGTGTCACATAATTACAACATGGAATGGTGCTTTGGGAAAATGCATAGAAACAAACAACCTAGAGCTAGATAAATTATAGTATAAATCAATAATATAATTGGAATAAAATAATTGAAAAATGTATTCCTTTACTTAACTTAGTTTCTTAGAGTATAAGTGCTTTGAGAGAAATGGAGAGGCATCCAATGTAGGGAACATTAAGTAAACCTACAAAATAAGATAGAATTTGAATTTTTTGCAAAAAAAATGTGCAAAATGTAGAAACATTCTCTGTAATGTCAAGATTCTAGAAAATCTATTGGTCTGGAAAATGAGATAGTAGAAACATAACTATAAGTAAAATTCAGAATATAGTGGTAAATAATTTATAGCTAAATAATTTTGAATTATAAATATAAATAGGGTTAAAAATTATTCATTTGTAATTTTTGCTATTATGATAAAATAGAGATATGAGAGACCTAGATAAGCACAAAGAGTGGTGATGGTGAACATATGATAAGTGAGAAATGGAGGATGCCTATTGGTACTAGATATTTTAGCTTAGGTAAGTGATGCATTAAATTCAAAATTTTGGTAATTTTTATTGAAAATTAAGCTAGTTAGAAAAAACTAGACATTAGGGGAAACCATGTAGCAAATATTTTCCTTCAAAAATTCTTCGGTAGAGTAAGAATTATGTAGGTAAATGGGTAGTAAGTGGTAGGTGAAAAAAATTCCTAAGGAATTTTTGACAATTACATGAGAAGTCAATATAAAATTTGAATGGGGTCAACTATGTCGAGTTAGTTCAAACTTGGGTAGTGTATTATTATGGTTAACTATATATTGTGTGGTCGACATAGTTTTTTAGTAGATGGGTGATCATGTAGGGTAGGGTTAACTTAGTTAGATAACATGGCTAAATTCTCACAAAGTGGGTAACCATGTTAGGAAATAGGGCTAACTTAGTTTTAAGTGGTCGATTTCATTAGGAAACATGGTTGGCTTAGTTTTAAGTGGATGACTATGTTAGGAAATGGGGATGAATTAGTTTTATGTTCCTCATTATGTTAAGAAGTAGATACAACTTAATTTTAAGTGCTTTACTACATTAATAAATAGGGATTACTTAGTTTTAAGTGACTAACCACATAAGGAAATAACACTAACTTAGTTTTAAATGGCTGAATACATAGTAAAGGGGTGTGAAAATAACAAAAATAGGATGATGAAGTAGTGAGTTTTAAAATTGAACATATTTATAATGTATTTGTATTATTTTTTATATTAATGTCTAATACATTCTATGTTGTTTCACATTTTTCATAAGTGATGAAGATTCTAGAGTTTTATGGATGTAACATGGATGATTGATCTACTAGAGAGACTATCAAATAATGACCATGCATGATTATCCCCCTTATACTTTGGAGGAATTATGAATATGTGGAGGATCCCTCTGAGTGTTTACTTAGTCATAATGTTACTTTGATCATGGGAATGACTAATCAACACTTTATGATGGGAGGTGGATGGGGATATGATAGAGGTGGAAATAACATTTTAAGATGTCCATGCTCTACTTAGATCTATAATTGTAGGTACTATTATGATGTATGGTGCCCTATAGTCTAAAGGGAAGAGGCGAGCCTTAGCCTTTTGGTAAATTGGCTCAGAGAGATATTTTATTGGGTTGCATTTACATTTATTTGATGTGTATATATTGACCATTCTATATATTCATAAGTTTGTTATAGGTCTTGTGACATCATATTCTCTTTGTCACAGTTTATATGCAAAGGTGTAATTATACGAGGTTGCCTTTTGTCATATTATTCTAGAGTAGGGTACACTTTATGACTTGGGGTCAATATTTAGGTGTAGTTGGTGCATGATAGGAATGGTATGATGTCATAGTGGAAGAATAATATGGGCCTTATTATTTTATTTAGTATTTATATATATGAAAGGTTCACTATATACTAACCAACTAGGTTAACCCATGATGTGGATGATAGGATTATTCATGTAATTAGGTGGTGGCAGGACCATGTGGTACATGTTATATACATATCCCACCACTAAAAATAGTTAGACTAGTGAGATTATATGGAAACCATATATAGATATTTGGGATACTTGGTCATCTTGGGCTAATCTTATTATTGGATTAGGTCACATTAGTATTATTGGTCATTATATATTATGGGTAAATCCACACTCTATTGTTCATATTCCTAGATAGTTTGGATTACCACGTCTAGTGGATCCTATAGTAGTGCTTGATTTATGGGCACAACATGTGTATACACATAATATTTAAAAAAAAATTAATTACTGATTCTTTCTTTCTTTCAAGAACCCATCAAGTCTCAATCTATCTGAGTGCACTCCTTAAAGGGTGAATTAGGAAAGGGGTGAGTAGACCGTTAGTGCTACATAATATTTTTATCCATTATACCACCACTTTTAATCAACACAAACATCTCTTATAGACTTACCTAAGATTTGTATCCTCCCTTACACACTCCTCTAATAAATTTCCCACCTTACACAACATCTATCTAATACAAAAACTCTTTATGACATTTAGCAAATAATGTCAGCCTAAGATAACCCTATACTTAAATTATATTAGTAAGTTATAAGATTGTGTCAGCCTTGGCTAACCTAGTTAGGGACCTAAATTTATTTTATCAATTAGTAATACAAGGTTTATTAGTGTTGGCACTATCCACTAACCTCTTGGAAAGGTTTAGGATTAGATTAAATTATATATACACATAATTTTAGTCATTTCTTATAGAGATAAGAAGAAATTCATATATTGTCCATCTATTTATCCATAATTATACATGAGGAACATTGAATAGGGTTTCAATAATATAGTTATATATGTGGATTTTTGTCTTGTGGAGAAGTATTTTGAATGCATAGATAAGTTGTGTAGCCTAGAGCTTATTTATCCTTGTTATCGTTACTGTTGGCTATTTTTTTGGCCCACATATCAAGATTATGCCTAGATGAATAAGCTGAGTAGAATTCTAAAGCTTGAAGGTTAAACAATAGTTTCTTCAATAATTCTAAATGGTATATAGACCTTGGCAAAGCTAAGTAAAAATCCTTTTGAGCTAAGTCTTTGCTTTGGAATTATTTCAACCTTTTTATTAATAAGATAGTTTCTTTCATGATCCTTTTTTGGCTAAGTGTTGAATTATTTCAGAAAAGTTGTCAGAGAAAGAGTTTTTAAAGGGATAATTCTTTTAGACAAAATGTCTAAATCAAAAGACAAATACTGAATTTTTTATAGAAATTGTTCCAAAACAATTTCCCCAAAGACCTGTTTCTTTCAGGAGATTTGTTTCAGGTCTTTTTTGCTAAGTATTGGGAATTATTTCAGACATTTTGTCTAAAACAAAAGACCTAAAGGATTTTTTATCTCTCAAAAAGTGTACAAAACAAAAGTTTTAGAGGGTATCTTTTTACAAGCAAAGTGGCCAAGACAATTTTCTCAAAGGGATTTTCTCAAAAAAATGGTTTAAAACAAAAATTTTTAAGGATACATAACAAGAAGTTTTAAGGAGCTTTTATGTTTTGGAAAAGTGCCCAAGAACAAAAATCCAAAAGGCATTTTAAAAAATTCCAATGGAAAAAATTATGAAGGAATTCTTTCGAAAGGAATTCCTTGAGGAAGAAGTGCCAAAACAAAAACCCAAGGGAACTTTTCAATTCTTCTAAAGGGCACTTTTTTCAATTCTGAAGGCCATTTTCCTTTTTTTTTTATGCACATTCTCAAAGTGTCAAAGGGATTTTTCAAAATTTTGAAATATATCTTTTCTCAGTGAGAAGGTTCTATTGAAAAATATGACGGGCATTTTCAATTCTTTCAAAGGGAACTTTCAAAGTAAGGGGCCAAAACACTTTTTCTAAAGAGTCATTTCCATGCCAAAGTATCTTATGTAGAAATTTTTAAGGGTATATTTTGAGGAAGTAGACCTTTGCAAAAGTCTCGAAGACTTTTTCTTTTACGAAAGTGGCTAAAGAAAATTTGTTCAAAGGGCCTTTTCCAAAAAAGTTGATGGTTCATTTGCAAAGGGAAAGGAAATTAAAACAAATTCCAAAAGGTATTTTCCCTTTGGAAAGGGGAATTTTCAAAGTGGCCAAAAAATAATTTTCCTTCATAAAAGAAAATCCTGAAGAAAAGGTGAAGGAAATTGCTTTGGGAAAATTATACACAAGAAAAAGGTCTAGAGGAATTCCTTTAGGAGAAATAGGCACAAGGGAAAAGTTTAGTAAAAGTCTTGAACAAAGTACCTAAAATAAAGTGGCCAAATAATATTAAAGTCAAACAGTTAGTAAATCTAAAGGGCTAATCAACTAAGGACAAGTGGTTTAAGGGCATCCAATTGGCAAGGAGATTAATGGTTCATAGAGGTTCAAGTTCAAAGAGATAAATGGATGATAAAAGCTCAAGTTTTCAAAATATCCTAGTGGGGCTTAGATCAACCAATCAAAAAAATACAACAATGACTCCTCTTTTCAACTCAAATTACATGTTCTATAACTCACATTCATAACATGTAAAGTGTTCAAACTAAGAATTGATGCATCTAGGTGGAGTAATGAACATGCAAAGTGAATAAGAATGCCAAGTTTTAAATACAAAATATCAAATCATTTACACTTGGTAGGAAAATGAAAATACCTGTGACATGGTTGTCTTAGCTTCAACAAAGGGAGACTTGAATTCATGAGGGGTTTGAGGAGATTTTTTGTGATCTTGGATGGTTTATCTCATGGTCAAGGTAGTTGCATTCTCTGAATGCAAAAGAGGTCAAGGACATAGTAGTGGTTACAACCATTTATGACCCCTCTCTCCATTTTATCATGAAATCCCCCTATTTTGTTATCCCTTTTTGCTATATAATGAGGATTTTGAACCTAAACAAAGATCCCTTAACTAGTAGTAGAGTTACTCTATCAAAATCACTTTGTAAACACTCTCTTGAAGCAATAAGATAAACTTTTATTGATTCTAGTTTGAAGTCAAGTATACATTATTGGAGTTTAAATTGAAAATGTATGTCCTTTACATCATATGTATATTCTCTACGTATCTTTGTTTAACTCTTTTGGTTCTTTGTAGGTTGTGTGAAGTGTTAGATGTTAGTGCCTTTCTTGAAGTGTCATAATTTTATAGTGTCTCATATAGACCTATTTATTTCTATCCTTCAAATTTTAGGGTTTCCCTTCAACTTCCACACAAAATAATTATGAATTTTGCCTCAGTATATTATTAGATTATTCTATGTCTTAGTTAGGTTCATTAGTAGTTGTTAAGGTTTTCAGGTTGAAAGTGGATTATTTCATATTTTGGTGTATCACCATCCTTAGCTTATATTTCCCTTTCATATTATCTTTCTCTCCCTTTTCCTTAGTCAGTAGTATATTTTAGTGTGGGAAACAATTTGAATTAAATCATATGAAGAGCTAGCCTCATTAAAAATCCTATAAGTTCAACCTCATTATAGGATACCTACAGCCTGAGGTTTTTCAAATATTGTAGTTGGAAGTGAGAGAGCATGAAAAAAATTTCGTGCAAGGGTGCAATGTTAACCTAAAATAGTTTTGAGCACACCTAGTAGGACCAATTTTGAGGAATATTGGATAATTTTGATTATTTTTATCAATTTATTGTAGTTATAGATTTCATCTTTCAGTATCTAGTTACTCCAAAGAACACTCAATAATCTGGTGGTAGAATAATAACTATCTTTCATGTCAAAGATGACTACAAGATTAACTTATAGAGGTTTTCCTTTTGAGTTTATTTAACTTTTCTTAAATTTATCCAAGAGGTTAAGGTTCACCAATACTATACCATACGTAAGGAAACCTTTTCCTAACCTAGTCTCAAGGTCTACCCTTGCAAGTAACCTCTTGATAGTTCACCCTATTACAATGATTCCCCAAAGAGATTTTTTAGGATCTAGAGGCCAAAGTCCTTTGAATATACCACAATACAATCCTATGCTAGTAAAAAATATCAAAAGCATCCCATATTTTATAAGAGACAAAGCCATAACCCCTATTGAACACATCAATGACATAGCCAATTTTTACAATATCCATAATGTCATTGTAGAAAATATAGCTATTATATTTAGTTAGCTATATCCCTTAATGGAAAAGATTTAGATTGGTATAGAGGCTTATCTCTTAATTATATTTAATCATAGAATTAGCTAGGAGTGTCCTTGTGTAATATATTTGTAGATAAGAGTGACCATTTATCACTAGTAGAATATCTTACCACAATAAAGAGGGCCCCTCATGAAGCCATGTAAGACTTCAACACAAGATTCCAAAAGGATTGGGATAGAATTATAGCCTATATGAGACTATCCGCTAACTTTCCATTCCTATACTACTTGAAGGATCTAAAAAGAGATATAGCTATAATTATCCAATCCAAGGGAGGGGACATATTGCCATATACTTATGATGTGGTTATTAAAGCATAAAATTACCTAGTTTAAGCTGGCAAGCTTACTCCTAGACCCCTAATTCCTCTTTTACATAAAATCAAACCACCCCCTATGGTTATTCCCCCACTTGAGGTTATTATTCCAACTCTAATAATTGATGTTATACCTTTGCCTAAGTAGGAAAAGGCCTCCACTAGTGGATCAAGTGATTTCCCAAGAGCAAAAAAACTACTTAAAACTTAAGATCATGCTCCAATCCTTGTTAAATTATGTGTTAAATGTTAAAAGGTAAAAATATCAATTCAATAAACCTTATCAAGATCCATATCATCCTCAACAAAAATCTTATCAAGGGAACAGACCACCCTTCAAGGGAAATTTCCAAAACTAGAACCATGAGCAAGGGAAAGGATATACTAGCTACAATAAGTAGAGTGACTATAACCCAAATGTTGTAGGCTCTTCAAACTCATTGGTTCTTATTCGAAACAATATGGCTCAAGAAGCTAAAGGGACCATACCTTGGGATGAATTTTTTTAGCAATCCATTATCTTGACTAATGGTTTTAACTAGGCATTCAATGATCAATGGTAGTAGGCTATTGCTTATGGATACAATCAAGCCTTAATGGCTCAAAGCATAGAGATCCCCATGATGACAAAACTAGGATAGTCTCCATAAGACCAATGATCTAATCAGGTACCAAACTAGCTAGATGTTATAATGGTTATTAGTGAGTAAGAAGAGTACTATGTACTCAATTAATAGGATAGTTATATCCAAGAATACATTCCAATAGTAGCTAATAAAAGATTCAAAATAAGGAATGTGAGTGACAACTAGGGAGAATTAAAACAACCTACTATAATTACTCCTTCATTACCTAAGCCTAATGATCCTGTTATCACCCTAAATGTCCTAACACCCCCTAAAAATCAAAATTGAGAGAAAGATTATGATCCACAAAACTCACAAATTTAACAAACAAAATTAGTCACTCCCAAAGCACATGCAAAGTTTGGTGGTTCACCAATTAACACTTTGAAAAAAATGAAAAAGTCCAATGTGAGTGTGTCAATGTGAGACATGCTTTCTATACTTGGTTAGGTGGATATCCTTCAAGAATTTCTATCTAAGATAGGTGTTATAACAACTACAAGCAAACAACCAAGAAAATAAATTGACGTCCTCACCAATGTAACCTAAGGTCATATGGGAGAAGGATCTATTTAGGTAGTCAAACCTCATCTGTTCTACATTTCATTGATCATTGATGATTCCTTGGTACATAACTACATGGTAAATAGTGGATCAAGTACTTTAGTGATGCCAAAGTCAATATTAGACCATCTTGGTTTAAGGTATAAACCTCAATATAAGGTATTTTTGTAGCTTGATGGATCTTCCACTAAACTAGTTAGTATTATTAGAGGTCTCAACTTGACTATGCATGTTTATCCTAATGTTTTAGTGGCTCAAGATGTGTTAATCCTAGAGGTGCCTACTCATTTTACCCTATGTTTATCAATAGAATTCATGGAGGATATCTAGTAGAAAATTGGTACTACATGGATTTTAGAATAAGGTATGGGACTAAGGTATCAATCAAGGCTGATCCCATGGCATACTTTCACATTGAGCCTCATAAACTAGATAGCATAAACCTCAATGGTAATATACTTGATGAGGATGAATTTAAAATTGGTCAAGAACTGAATACTTATCTTGAGGAGATTCTAGACTTATTCCTGGATGAGTTATGGGAGGATAATGAATTTCTTAACCCTTTGGAAGGTGTTGAGCAAAGAGACATGGGTGTCATTTTGCTACATGAAAAAAATAAATTCATGTCTTCTCTCATTGGACCTAAAAAAGATGTCAATGGTGTGTGGAAGTTATTATTTAATGGTTCAAGGAGTAAAAATGGAGTAGGTGTAGGGGAAATGCTAGTTTCTCCTTCAGATGATAAGTAATTCTCTTCTTATAGGTTCTATTTTAGTTTCTCCTCTAATGTAGAAGAATATGAAGGCTTAATCCATGGCATCTAATGGGCCAGTAAGAGGGAAATCAAGTAGTTGTAAGCATATGGAGATAGTGAGATTATAATGAATCAAGTGAGGGGCCTAAAAATTATGAATAATCATTTAATGAGGTCTTACAAAAATAGAGTAAGGGACCTAATTAAAGATTTTGAAGTGTTTAACATTCAAGCTATGCCAAGGAACCAAAATCATCATGCTAATAGGTTAGTAGATATGGGAGTCTAATTTGATATTCCATGTAAGCTAAAAGAGGCCAAGGTTTAGCCACATGTCAAGGTGGTGGTGAGGCCATCAGTAATAGATAATGAAGCCCACTATAAAGTCTTCAAAAATGACAAATAAATTACTAGTTTCATACATTAGGAATTAGAGTTTTCCTTAATGAACCAAGGTAAATTTCAACATCAGTATGAGGATAAAATTATTCACCTAAGTCTAACAAAATTTTTAAAGGGATGGTCACCCTTGAAAGTCTTTCCATGAGGGATACCATATGAGGAAAGACAAGGAAATGATGCCAACTAATGAAGAGAACTATGAAAGAGTCCTTATTTTCAAAGACAAGCTCCTCAAGTTTGGGAGGGTAAATAATAAGGGAGAAAGGCATGATTTCATTAAACTTTGTAAGGAATATTTAGACATCTTTGCTTGGGATTATAGTGACTTGAAAGGTTTTGATCCAAAGTTAGCCCAACATAATATAAAACTAGAGGCTAATGTTAAGCCTGTGATGCAAAAACAAAGGCCTATTAACCCTAAAATAGAAGAGCTTATGGAGAGAGAGCTAACTAAGAAAATTTAATCCAAGATCATCTTTCCCATTAAGCAGTCATCATAGGTAGCCAATTTGTTACCTTTAAAGAAAATGAGCTGGAAGATTAGGCTATTTATTGACTTTAGAGATCTGAACAAGATTTATTTAAAGGACCATTACCCTCTAATGGGGCCACTAATTTCTTACTTTTATAGCCTCATCTATGCTTAGTATGTCTTTCTCTATGTAAATCACATAACTATCCATCAATAATGAAAATCAATGAATGGAGTTATGATTTCATATGTTCATTAGTGTGTGTGTGTGTGTGTGTGTGTGTGTGTGTGTGTGTGTGTGTGTGTGTGTGTGTGTGTGTGTGTGTGTGTGTGTGTGTGTGTGTGTGTGTGTGTGTGTTATGAATTATTTATGGTTTTCCTTGATTGAATTATATTGGTGTGACTTTATGTAATAAGAATTTAAAAGGTCATGTAAAGCTATAGAATATGGTTAATCCATAGCCACCACAAGCTTCCCATATCAACCATAGGCTTCACCTATAGGTTGCTTGTAGCCACTACAGAGTGCCCATAACAACTATAGGCTTCACCTATAGGCTGACTATAGCCACTATCTAATACCCAAAAAAACATTAGGCTTCACCTATAGGTTGCCTAAAACCACTATAGAATACCCACATTAATTGTAGGCTTCACCTATAATTTGCCTAAAGCCACTATAGAATGCTCATGATAATTGAAGTTTTCACCTATAGGTTGCTTGTAGCTACTGTAGAGTATCTACAACCACTATGCAAAGCAGATTCATTATTAAGGATATATTATAGACACATCTAACTATCTTGAGAAACCAAATGAATGATTGGGAAGAGTAATACTCATTGTACATATTCCATACATGCAAAGAGATGTTGAGTGTGCTACCAAAGATGGTAAAGACAAGGATAATGAGAAAAGATAAAAGGAAATAAAAGAGAAAAATAATATGCCTTGTCTATAACCTAGTTAAACATAAAACAAGTAACTTTAGTTACTAAGTACTTAAAGGTTGACTGGGGTAGTTTCTAAGTATTTGTATGTTTATCTAGTTTGATATTTTTGTTTAAGAGTCAATAAACAACCTTTTGTATTTAAAGGCAAAACCTAGATTAGAATAAAAGCTAGATAATTTGGAAGAAATAGTAGTAGAAGTTTTTGAACTATAGCCTTTTATTTAGAATTGAGTAATGAGAAAGTTGAATTTGTAAGAAGTTTATGAATTATCTTGGAGAGGGATTAAAACTCAGTTTTGAATGAGGAAGGGCCCTCTCAAAATGAGCTATTGTGAAGATCTTGAGCTTATTAATTATTAGTATGATGTGTAAGTTGATTTTATTGTTAAGTTTGATAACTGTCATGCATGTATGATACATAAGTGTGGAATAGTTTTGCAATTCTATCATAGCAATTTCATAATATATATTTATTTGGTAAATTTAGTATAAATTCATTATACTACAACTAGAAAAGCAAATTGATTCTGAATTAGTAATGCATATATAGTGCTAACATTCTTGAAAATCTTATGCACCCAAGGTTGACAATTAATGTTTAATTAGACTAGTGAATCTTGTAATAACTAGGTAATCAGTCTACACAACATTTTGGCATCATTGCAGAGGAGGGTGTCAATTATTATTTTTGAAATCAATCATTAAAAATTTCTTTTTCATTAATGAACTATTCTATCTAGCTAAGCAAGTTGAGTGAGGACACTATAGAGTCTTATGCCAAATGTGTAAGTTATTGGACAATAGTTCCAATTGGGCAAGTTGACTAAGGGCACTACATTGTCTTATGCCAGATGTCTAAGTTTATAGAAGTAAATAGTGCATAAGTTACTTAATTCTTATTTCTAGAATTTATTTCTTGTAAAAGTGATTTATTTTCAACAAAGTGTGCCCTTAATTTTTTCTAATTTCATTTCCTACTTTATAAAATAAAAAATTTCTGGTTTTATTTCTTACTTTCTAGAATAATTTTATTTTGCTTTCATTTCCTATTTTCTAGAATAAATGCTCCTGATTTATAGAATAAATTCTCCTACTTTCTAGAATAAATTTTCCTAATTTCAATAGTTAATTTTTATTGCTTTTTATAAGTAGAATTTCAATTCCTAATGTTTTGATTTCAATTTTCTTTTATTTCAACATTTAAAAAAAATAAGTGTGAAATAACCCCCTTAAAACACATGAAAACAAAAACAAACTAACTCTGTGCAGGAAGGGATAGGCTGTTGAAGGAGTGGCATAACATTTATGAAGAGAGAAAGACATTCTTGAGGGAGATTCTTACCAAACAAGCTACAAGTTGTTACTAGTAAGGAACCATAAATACCTGTAATAACTAATAATCTTATTGAATAATATACCATAAGCTGAAAGGCTCTTGAATAAGAGAACACTACAACCTAAGGAGGTAGCTTGTAGAAGAGTCACTATTGGATCTAAAAATTGAAATGGAAGTAGAAGAAGTATTAGCTGAGCTAATAGGAAGAAATGAAGGAGAGGAACTACATGAACTAGACACTCTAGAGAGTAACATATTCACAACATTTCAGCAAGGCTTTCTTGATCAAATTGAAGGAAGTTCAAGAGAATATTCAGACCTTTCATCTAGTAAAAATATTGAGGATCAACAAATAAATGGTTATTATCATGTTGACCAAGGGATTGAAATAGAGTTTGAAGACAAGATCCTGAGTACCTTTGGTATCTATATCACAAGAAGAGCCATCATGATTAGAGAAGGAGATTTTGTGGAGGACAATGGGACCCTAGACATAATTAATTTTGAATTGGCTATTCCAGATACAATAGGGATAACATAAATGAAAAACATCCCACCCTTAACCTTACCCAATTTTAGAAGTACATTATTAGAAGACCTAGACACATTATTTTTTGAATTTGATATCCTCTATATAATCTATGACTATAGACAAGATGAATAAAAATTAAAACTTTTTCTAGCTACTCTCAAAGACTTAGCACTCCACTAGTTTATGGGATTAGGTAGTAATTCAGCTTGTACTTGGGAAGACATGAAAAAGAAATTTTTAGCCAAATATCAAGAATATGAAAGAGGAAGAAGTTATATAAGAAATGAAATATTACAAATGACTTAGGAGGGGGATGGATCTTTGAAGGATTATGTTGAATGCTTCATGTTCAGTGTACAAAAATTTAAGCAAAGTGCACTTGGAGAAGAACTTTTGAAACTCATCTTCTTGAAAGGAGTCAGAAAAGATTTTATGGAAGCCTTGGACCTAATGAGTGGAGGATATATTTATCACATACCATTCTCATATGTCAAAGAGATAAGTAATAATTATTCTAGATCTAGCATAGCCAAAGTTAAGAATGTCAAACTTCCATTGGCTATTGAAAATGGCCTATCAAAAAATGAGCTTAGTAACCTATTACATGACATAAAACATGATATAATTATCCATTTATCAACCCAACTAGATAGCCTATACTCAAGATAAAATCAATTAGCTTTGGATCAAGCCTTGACCATTTACTATCCATACTATAAGAAGAAAAAGGTTGATTATAAATATCATGAGGTTCGGGCTAAAGTATCTCACACCATAGCTGAGGAACTAAAAATAATAGAGTTACATGTTGTAGGAGGAGATAGTGACTAGGTTTTCTATGTTGTACAAAGAAATCCATGGGTTTAATGACCACCTTGTCAAGGTATGGGACAAAATCCACCTTTTTCAAATTCTACCTCCTTTAATTCACAATTTGGAAATGCTACTCCAAATTAGACTAGCCCTTAGATGAATATTACACATCCTCATTTTAGTTGTAATCCACCTAAACCAATTTACCCCACCACCTCCTTATAGCCTCCAAAAAATGTATCCCCATCTTATATGAAAGCTTGGTAACTAGCCCAAGGCCCTCCCTTCACAAACTAGTGGCAATAGCCCTGGAGACTTAACCATCCATGGGGTATCTCTCCAAGAGGATTTCCTCCACAATAGAAATAACAACCTCCTAATCTTATGCCCAATACATAAGTTGTATCCAAACCTAACTAGTTACCTACCCAACCCATACAAAATCCTTCAAATAATTTAGTGCAATCCACATTCCTTACTAAGCCTATTCAGTACCTAGCATACATAGTGAACACCATTGAAGTTTACCTTCATTTAGGGAAGGTTCTACCACCCCCAACACTTAAAATAATAAGGGAATTAGATGATGATGCCCTAGAAGAACATGTTAACACACCTTCATCACCTCCATAATTATTTTAACTAGAAAATAAAGCTATTGATGAAACAACCCCTCCATTTTGAAAATGTCTCAGCCTTCAACAACATACAATTAAACATGAGTTTGATTTCATAAGATAACTTAAGAACCTTTGCATCAAAATAACTTTATTATAAGCCACCAAAGATGTACGCATATATTCCAAATATGTTAGATACCTCTGTATATGAAAATCAAGAAGGAAGAAAAAAGATTCGAATATTGTGCATGTGATTAGTCATCTAGTAGACATCATGTTATGGAACACCCTACCAAAGAAGTATTTAGATCTTGGATGCCCAGTAGTAATAGTCTATATCCATTAAAATAACTATCCAAAATATTAATCAAATTTGGGGCTATAATAAATGTAATGAAAACCTAAACTATGCACAAAATATAGCTAAATAATATTCATCCCACATCTACACTATTGCAAATAGATGACAGGTCTATAGTCAGACCAGAGGGAATCATTGAAGATATTGTCATCACTATAGATTCTTGGGAGTATCCTATATATTTAATTATCCTATAGCCTAATTATAATTTGGGTGGATACCCCCTTATCTTAGGATGACCTTGGCTTACCACATCTGATGTTATCCAATGGATACCACACTAAGCAATTGGTTTTGTATCTACTAGTAGAGCTAATTTTTACACCATAGCATACATTATGGGCTGAATAAGATGAGTCAAATTAAACTTCCTTGTCCTATATTTACCATAGGCCCTACATACACATTGGTTTATCATGAGTAAAATACCACTCTCCAATGTTTTTTAAAATAATTACTAAATTCCTTCTACATATCTCAACCACTTTCAATGTGTTGAGTGCCCCTTTTATAGCTTCTAGGAATTCGATAATTCTAATGCATCTATATAAAAAACATTCCACCAACTACTACCTCATATTTAAAACCAAATCAGATCCATTATAAATATGTAAGTAATGAAATCACTCTTACAACAAATCAAAATCTCTCTAGGGAAAACATTGCTTATTAATAACAAGTTGGAGTTAAATGAGGAAAAGTACCTAGTCAGCATGTTGCATGCCAGCCAATGTGATTTTTCATATGATTATGAGGATATGAAAGGAATCAAACCAAAAACATGCACACATCATATTTACATCAAAGAAGACTGCTAACCAATCAGATAGCCACAACATAGGATGAATCTAGCTCTTCAATAAATAGTCAAAAGGGAACTATAAAAACTTTTGACTACTAGATTTATATATCCTATCTCTAACAGTGAATGGTTGCCACCTTTGGTAATTATAAGCAATAAAAATGGAGAATGGAATGTATGAATTAATTATATATAACTTAATACAACAACCAGGATGGATCACTTTCCTCTACCCTTCATTGACCAAGTGTTGGATATACTAGCAAGGAAGAAATATTTTGCCTTTTTAGATGGCTTAAGTGGTTACAACCAGATTAGAATTTCTCCTAAGGACCATGAAAATATCACCTTTAATTTTCCATAGTGTACTTATGTTTATGATATCTTAAACTTTGGGATATGTAACACTCCTGCCACATTCCAGAGGGTTGTCTTGAGTATCTTTGTAGATATGGCCAATGAATGTGTAGAAATTTATATGGATGACTTCACTATCTATGGAGAGACATTTTATGAATGCATCAACAACATATAAAAAATGTTTTAATGCTATCAAGAACACCATCTCTCTCTCAACCATAAGAAATACTACATGTTTGTGACAGAAGGTATTGTCTTAGGCCACCATGTATCTACTGCAAGAATTAATGTTGACCCTATAAAAATCAGCATCATCAAAAACCTAACTATTCCTAAAAAATATAAATATGTTACAATTTTTTTAGGCCATGTTGGTTACTAAAAGAGATTAATCAACAATTTTAGTAAAGTATCAAAACCATTATTCACCCTTCTAGCTAAAGATGTTGAATTTCTCTAGACTCTTGATTGTGATTCAATGTTTAAATAATTAAATAAATTATTGAACACCACCCCTATTCTATGTGGTATTGATTGGAATCTTCCCTTACACATTCACATAGATGCCTTAGATACTACCCATTGACCTATGCTTTGCCAAAAATAGGAACCACTCAATTATGCTATTTATTTTATAAGCAAAAACATATAGGTAGCAGAATTAAATTACATAGTTACTAAAAAGGAGTTCTTGGTAGTAGTCTATGCTATCAATAAGTTTCATCACTACATCATAAGGTATTAGGTATTTGTTCATACATACCATGTAACCATTTGGTACCTTATGAACAAACCAGTTGTTCCAACTATAGTGATAAGATGGTTGTTCTTATTATATGAATTTGATATCACCATTGTAGATAAGTCTGGTAAGGAAAATTTAGTGCCTAAATTTTTATCATGCATAGAAAACCCTAAAGAGGATACCATAGTGGACGACTCATTTTTAAATGAACACTTATTCTCTCTTTCCCTTACCACACCTTGGTATGTTGATATTGATAACTACCTTGTAATAGGGTTACTTCCACAACACTTCCTTCCTAAACAAAGGATAACATTGATTCACAAAAGTGATAGATATTCATAGTTGTTTTGATTCTTTTTATATACTAGGCCTGACTCTATCATCAAAATATATCTCAGACAAGATGAAGTTTTAGATATCCTCAAAGCCTACCATGATGAACCCTATGGAGGACACTTTGTGGCCAAGTGTAAAATAGTCAAAATTTTGAATTCAAGACACTATTGGCCATCACTCCATAAATATGTAATAAGATATAATATACATTGTGACAAATGTCAGTGTATGGGGAGACCCACATGTTCAGATTAAATAGATTTGCAGTCTAAGATGGTGCTTAAACCATTGGAAAAGTGGGGCCTAGAATTTTTAGGACCTTTTGATCCAAAATCTAAAAATAAAGAGTACATATTTATATATACTAGCTATGTCACTAAATGGGTAGAATTCAAGGCTCTTACACATTCCAAGGATGAGAAGGTGGAAACATTCCTTTATGAAGAAATATTTACTTGATATGGTGTGCCATGTGAAATAATAACTAATCAAGGACCCCAATTCATTGATAATTTAATTAACACCTTAGTCTAGAAATATTAGATTAGGCATAATAAATCAACTCTATATCATCCAAAGTCCAATGGATAGGTGAAAGTTACCAACAGGGAGTTAGAAAATATTTTGAAAAAGACTGTTAGTCTGTCTCATAAGGATTGGGAAACTAGGCTTCCTAAAGTTGTGTGGGCTTATAGAATCATATGGAAGACCACTATAAGCTTCACTTCATATGATTTGGTCTATGAAAAAAACCTATCTTTCCCATATAATTTGAGCACAAGACCTTATGGACAACACTATAACTTGGGATGGATATATCTAGAGCCCAAAAAGGAAGGCTTTTATAGTTGAATGCCTTAGATGATTATCAACAACAAACATTATAAAACATAGAACTTGTATAATAGAAATGGATTAGATGGAATGATAGGCACATTAAGAACAAGCAATTCCATATCAAAGATTAGGCATTTCTTTTTGACTCCAAATATACGGACCACAAGGGTAAACTCCAAACTTGGTGGCTTGGTCCTTTTGAGATTAAGCATGTTTTTGACAATGGAGTAGTTTAACTCTAAACCGTTGATCCAATGAGATTCCATTTTATATTTATTTACCATTGAATCAATTTGTACAAAATTCCACTTACTCAAGAGGAATTTACTAGTCACATATGCCAACAGTTACAAGATGGATACAATGATGTCTTGGATAGGCATGTTGCCCCACTAGAAAATAAGAGCACCAATCCACACTCAACTAAAGAAGGAGAAGAGAACATTTTTTCCCTCTTTTGGCATGATGAATGAGACATTCCATTGTTCCTTGATAAGTCAAATTTCTAGGTCACTTGTTGAGGACCCTACATTAACATTCTATTACAAATAGCAGTTAGAGTAAAAAAACCCAATAATGAAAACCTATTTTTGGGTATTGTTGGCAGTTTCTAGGTAGAAAACCAGCCTATTGGCTACCTAGATTTGTAAAAATGTCCTAAGTATAAAACCAAATTTATATTTATTTAGGGGTAAAAAAATAATAAAATGTGAAGAAGGAAGTATAGAGAAGGTAATCGCTCAAATCCTAACTATTCACACAAGTTTTTTGAAGCTGCTACATGTATTTTTGAAGCTATTATGGTTACCTTATACACAATTGGCCATCACTTTTTAGCTTTATATGAGAACTTATATAGCTACTATAGGTACCCTCTCATGCCTATTCTCACTGATCTATAGAGCATACAAGATAGATCTTCTTATAGATCTCACTGATGGCTTGGCTATTAGATTTTGGGCATTACATGAAAGTCATCAGACAACCTCATGAAATAAGAAGAAGGATTGGGGAAAAAAATTTCATATCTATTGCCTAAAATTACCCTTGAATATCTAATTATAGAGCCAAAACAAAACATACAATTTTCCTTTTCATGTGGAAATGTTGTAGACTAGAATTTTTGCTTATCGGGACACTATTGATTCATTTTTAGTCTTGATCACTTTATGAAGATCATCTCACTATGTTCATCAGTGAGATATCATATTTATTTGGCACATAGGTTCCATGTTGAAAACCCTACTGATTACTATAGCCAAGCACCATGCATAATACATTGAGGGCATAAGCAACATCTAGACTCCTATGAGTAGGTTCATCTAGATGAAGGTCACTAGGTAGTAATTCCCTTAGATACCTACTTTGGATCTTATATTCCATCACTTAGATCACTTATATTTGTAATTTACACCTTAGGGGATGACAACAATCATGTATCCTCCAAATCTTAAGACACTTGTTTCATGCAGACTATCATATATCACATGGATGTGAGCTATAGGAATCATCAACACCTAACCATTAGTGATCTATAAATCACTTCACAAAAGTTCCCACTTCACTCCAATTTAAAATTCCAAACCAATAATTATGTCTATTAATCATTCACATGCAAATATTTGCATTTTAACACGTGTCACTTCTTAGGCATCACATTTGGAACACCATTATTAAAAGCTATGCCATATATTTCATCATTAAAATGTCATTAATTATTATAATATAACATTTATGGTATTAATAAATCATAAATAATTATGATTTTCATCATTCATTCAAAATTCTATCACATCACCACTAAACTTGCACTTTTAGCCCTCATAATGACCCATCTTATCCTATACTTCCTACTCAGTCCACGTCACCTGAGGACACATGACATATCAATTGAATGTATAATTATATGGGTTAAACCTCATGCACCATGATAAACCTTGAGATGCAATAATTTTTAACCTATAACTTCACATCCACCATTATTGAAACAAACCTTGTAACTTGTAAACCCCATATTTGCCATTTCAGACCAAACTTATTGCAGGTAGATTTTCAAAAGTCCAAAGAGTGTGTCATTGACTATTAGTTAAAGATACTAATACATAAGTTAAAATTGGAGGGTTATTCATGTAGAGATATCCCTTTGAACATAGGCACTTATAGGGAGACCAAGCCAGTTGGGATGTCTTCCACAAAGCTAGTTGGATAACCTATTTTGAATGGTTGCATTATTTTTGAGAGCCTCTTACCAGGGCATTTGTGGGTCCTTTTGATGGAAACCAAGCCACTCTATGTGGAATCACATTTCCTATTATTAATACCCTGGTAATCCAAGCAATTGGGCTATCAAGCATGGGGGAAAATTGGCAATATAGACCCAATGGCTAGGAGGCCAAGCAATAGTTTTGTTAGGCAATTGAAAGATTGGTATTGAATAAAAGAGGTGTGTAAAGACTTAGTATACATATAGAATGAAGAGATATAACAATATATATTATTAGGTACATGACTTATGAGGAATATATTCCCTCATTTACATTTTTAGTTCAAAATTTTAAATCATTTAAGACATAACAGAGTCATTAATGTTCCCAATTTCTTATAGATTATCTTCAAAAGAATGTCCAAAGAATATCAGAAGGGCACTAAAATAAACCTATCTCACAAATACCTCATATGGCTCATAATTAAATAAGGAATAGCTTGTATTAGACTTGACCTCACTTGGGAGCAATTTTTGGCCCTAGGAAATATTGCACCTTAGCAAGAAGGCACTAATGAGAGGGAATCCCTCGAGGAGTAACCCCAAAAAACTATTCAAGAAGATGTTGAGGGTACTAGTACTTTTGGTCAACCCATAGCCAATGAAGGTCCATGTTAGACTATTGTGGGAAAGAAGAAGAGGCAAAGACTAGTCTTATCTCCTTTTGATATAGAGGAAGAAAGCCCACAGTAGCATTCCCTTCTTTTTTTATGTCCTCACCTTAGGTTGATTCCTCCACACTATCTCCTACTAGACAAGAAGAGGTTCCCCTGTCAACTGATACACAAGAAACACAAACTCCATCAGTCACTCCTCTTACAAGGAAAATAAAAACCAAGGGCAATAAACCCATTGTGTCAAAAATAATAAGACCTCCTCTTAGGAGATATTGAAGGATAAAAAAAAAGACCACTATAAACTCCTTAACCATAGCTAGTAGTGATGATGAAGAACTAAGGAAAGAGTCTAGGCTTAAGAAAACTCTTGATGGATTTGAAATAGAAGAATAGTATACTCATGAAGGATCTACTAAGGTAAAAGAATAAAAATGATCACCTCTCCCATCAAGATTCACTAAGGAGGACATTGATCTCCTAAAAAACATTTGATATATAGTGGAAGAATTATGAGAGGTAGAGAAACATGCAAGAAAAGAAAAATTATTTGAAGATGAGGATATGGAAAAAGGAAGAAAAAAAGAAATTGTTTCTCATGATCGGGAGTTCCAAACATTGGAATAGACTATGGAGGAAATATATAGACTTAGAAACGAGATAACATAATTTAAAGGAAAATGAGGAATTGAAATGATTTTGGGAGTAGAAGAGTTTGTAAAACCCACTAAGGAAAAAGAGAATGAAGTAGAGGAGACTACAACATCCTCATCCACATTGGCTACAAAAGCCCCTACAATAAAATATGCTCTAGATTTGGTACCCTTCTATAAAAGACTTCCTCCTCCATTGCCCACTACACCAACATGCACTAAAAAAGAAGTTATTGATGTGGATTTTTCAACCACCACTCTAGTAGAGACTGATGATCTTTTGATTTTCTTGAAGGAAAAATTTAAAAATAATGAAGCTTGTCATAAGGAATTGTAGTAGAGATTCAAGAGATATGTTTAATCAAAAGAACCACATGATGAATTATAATGTAAATTGTAATTTTCTAAAAATAGGATCAGATATTTGAAGGAAAATATTATAAAATTGAATGAAACCATTGAGTTATTAATGGAGTAAAAACCCCCTTCTAGCATATATGATGTATACTTAGAAGAAAAATGGTTGAAATTCAGGTATGATAGGATTTATAATGATCAATTTTATATGATTTGTGACATAAGATCTTATTTAATGACTATAGAATGATAATCCTAATATTCAAACCTAGATAAGTGAATTTTACATTCACAAATATGTTTTTCACAGTGATACAGAATGGAATCCTAACATCTATCTAGGGGATGTCTGGTTAAATGCATATTCTTTATATGTTCTGAAGGAATTTGAAAGAAAAAAAATAGAAGGATACTAAGGAAAGGATAAAGAGGCCACTTGAATGATCAGGAGTGAATCCAAAGACTCAGATAATGTAGTAGAAGAATGGATCTTATTTATGAACATAAATGTTCCATAGGAATGTGTTTTTAGAAAATAGGTCGAAATCCAAAACCACTATTTGAGTGTCATGGAAGGAGATGGAAGACAAATTTTTATTGCCTACTCTCATAGATGTTAAGAACTCTTAGATGCCTTGAAAAAGAAATAAACCATACTCCCATCAAAATCTTAGGGAGACCATCCATAGAGTATACTTGCATATTTAACTCATGAGAAAATGGAGAGTGCAATGGTTGGGATTGATGTTTCAACCCCCTATATTTTGGTTCCCAATCCCTGACTTGGAAGGAAATGTTCCAACTGACAGAGAGGTAGAGAAGAAAAGATGGAAACACATTGAGAATGCTAAAGGTTTTTATATCTTTTAAAGGTTAGGCTATCATGAACCCCTAAACTTTAGAAAATTTTATGGTCGTAGAGTGATTCCAAGGCTTGCTCAAGGTCAAGCAAGAGGCTAAGTAGGGGGAGTGATGGGGCCACCAATTACTTAATTTTATAGCCTCATCCATGCTTAGTCTATGTCTTTTTCTATGTAAGTCCCATAATTATCTATCACTAATGCAAATGAATAAATGGAGTTATGATTTTATATGTTCATAAATATATATATATATATGTGTGTGTGTTATGCTATGAATTATTGATGTTTTTCCTTGATTGAATTATAATGGTGTGACTTTACCTAAAAAGCATTAGAAGGGTCATGTAAAGATATAGAATTTGGTTAAGCCATAGCCACTATAGGCTACCTATAACAATCACAAGCTTCACCTAAAAGTTGCCTATAGCCATTGCAGAGTGCTCATAGCAATTGTAGGCTTCACCTATAATTTGCCTATAACCACTATAGAATACCCACAACAACTATAGGCTTCACCTATATGTTACCTATAACCACTATATAATACCCATAGTAATTATAGGATTCACCTATAGTTTGCCTACAACCACTATAGAATGCCTTTCACCTATAGATTGCCTACAACTACTATAGAGTGCCTCTAGCCACTATGCAAAGTAGAGTCATTATTGAGGAGATCTTGTAGACACTTCCAACTATCTCAAGAAACCAAATAAATGATTTGGAAGAATCATAGTTGTTTTATGGATTCCATACATGTAAGGAGATGTTGAGTGCATTTCTAAAGATGGTAAAGATAAGGATAATGAGAAAATACAAAAAGAAATAAAAAAACAAAATATCATGCCTTGTCTCTTACCCAATCAAACCTAAAATAAGTAACTTCAGTTAATAACTACTTCAAGGTTAACTAGGGTAGTTTCTAAGTATTTCTATTTTTTCCTAGTTTGGTGTTTTTGGTTAAGAGTCAATAAACTGCCTTTTGTATTTAGAGGCAAAACCTAGATAAGACTAGAAGTTAGATAATATGGAGGAAATAATAGCAAAAGTTTTTGAACTATAGCCTTTGTATTCAGAATAGAGTAATGAGAAAGTTGAATTTGTAAGAAGTTTGTGAGTTATCTTAGAGAGGGATTGGAAATCAATTCTAAATGAGGAAGGACCCCCTTAGAATGAGCTATTATGAAGATATTGACCCTCTTAATTATTAGTATGATGTGTAAGTTGATTCTATTGTTATGTTTGATTATAATTGTGATGCATGTATGATACATAAGTGTGGAATAGCTCTATAATTATATCATAGTAGTTTCATAATTTATATCTATTTGGTATATTCATCATAATTTCATTTTACTAAAATTAGAAATGCAAATTGATTTTTGAATCAGTAATGCATATATAGTGCTGACACTCTTGAAAAGCTTATGCACCTAGGGTTGACAATTACAGTTTAATTAGACTAGTTAATCTAGTAATAACTAGGTAATTAGTCTACATAATACCTTCTACCATCTATGGAGTAGCTTCTTCAAATAATTTTAGGTTCAAAACATTTTTCTCTTTTAGATGGATATTCAGGGTAGAACCAAGTATTAGTAAAGAAACAAGATCTGTATAAGACTTCCTTCACCACCAAATGGGGCTCATATGCTTATCAAAAGATGCCTTTTAGCCTATCTAATGCTGGGGCCACTTTTTAAAGAGAAATGGACATGGATTTCTAAGGGCTATTAAATCAAGTGGTGCTAATCTACTTGGATGATATCAAAATTTTCTCCATGGATGCCAAAAAACACAAGGACCAATTGAGGTTGATCTTTGAGAGATGTAGAGAGTTTGGGATCTCTTTGAATTTTAATAAATGCATGTTTTCCATGCATGAAGGTAAGTTTTTGGGTCAAATTATTTAAAAATAAGGGATATCTATTGATCATGTTAGAATAAGTTCCATCTTAGCCTTATTCTTACCCAAGCATAAGAAAAAAATCCAAAGTTTCCTTAGGAAATTAAAATACATGAGAAATTTTATTACTGGTATTACAAAATTGGTTAAGCCCATCACTACCATCCTTAAGAAGAACCAAGGGTTCACATGGTCAACTAAAGGTAGATTAGTATTTAAGGCTATTAAGTAGGCCATTTCCCAAGCACCCAACTCATGAATCCTAATTTCTTAAACGAGATTTCATTTACATGTCTTTGTCAATATAGATAATATATCATCTATGTTGATGTAAAATAATGGTGAAGGACTCGAGTATCCAATAACATTTTTCAATCAAGGGCTTGAGGGGTATGAGGTAATGTATACTTTTATATAAAATCAATTTCTTATAGTGGTAATAAGACTTAAAAAGTCTAGGCCAATGCTTTCCAATAGTAAAATCTATCTTATGGTGTCTTATCATACAGTGAGAGACCTCTTAACAGACTTAGATGGAAAGAGGGCTAGTTGGATCACCAAGGTCATCGAGTATGATGTGGAGATCAAGGTCACTAAGCTAGTAAGAGGTAAAGGCTTGTGCGAGCATATGGTTGATGACCTTCATGAGGAGAAAGAAGTTTCCATGATAATACAAGACAGCTCATAGGCAAAGGCACTTCTCTTCATAAGAGCTAGCTCCATTGTATGACACATTTTTTACTAATAAAAGAATGCCCTCAGGGTTTAGATAAGGTAAAAAGAAGGTATTTAAAACTTCAGTCCATACCATATGAATTAGTAAGTGGTACTCTTTCTAGAAGAGACCTAAATGGGGTAATCCTTAGGTGCATAGATAATGACCAAGTGACCATGATTTTAGATAAATTCCATGATGGACCTACAAGAGGTTATTTTGAACCTAGAACCATAACAACAAATATAATGAGGGATAGTTATTACTAGCACAATGCCTTCAAAGATGCTTATAGATGGGTAAGAAAGTGTCAAAATTATGATTTATTTATGGGTAAGCAAATATTGGTATCCCTTCCTCTCAACCCAATTCAGGTAGAGTAGCCCTTCATATAATAGGGGCTAGATTTCATAGGAATGATCAACCCTCCATCAAGTATATGGCATAGATGGGTGCTTACTACAAATGACTACTTCACTAGGTGGGTGGAAGCCATCACATTGAAATAAGATAATCAAGGTGCAGTCTTAGACTTCTATAACAATATTGTCACCAAGTTTGGTGTTCCATCCACTATCATTTTTAAAAATATATTAACATTCTTTAGTTTAAAAATGAGTGAACAGGCTCTCAAGATGGGAATCTACCTCAGCACCTCTTTTAATTATTGTCCTCAATGAAATGTATTGGTCGAGTCCACAAATAAAATTTTTCTAAAAATCATTAGGATAACTATGGAAGAGAATCAGATGACATGGCACACTAAACTAAAGATAGCCTTGTGGGCTAACAAGGTGACTCTTAAAGCTACCATTGGCAATTATCCATATGTCTTAGTATATGGAAGGGAGGCCAAGTTTCCAATTTATCTTGAACTACCTACATTAGAATTATCCCATTAGCTAGAGTTAATGGAAGATGAGCCCATTCATGTGAGACTAACATAACTCATGGATCTTGAAAAAATGAGAGACTGTGTAATGAAAACACTAGAGTCACATAAATCTCAAGTCAAGAATTCCTTTGACAAGAGATCCATAGAAAGGGACTTCAAGAAAAGGGGTCTAGTCCTCAAGTGGGATTCAAATAAGGCCAAACTAGGTAACCATACCAAATTTAATAGCTTGTGGAGTGGTCATTATTTGATCCATGGATACAAATAACATAATGATTTTCAGCTGACCCAACTAGATGGAGAGGTACTACCTATCCTAGTTAATGGGATTCATCTAAAGCCTTGGTCTTAGAAGATTTTTTTGCCATTGTATATATTCTAATTTTTATATAGTTTTTCTATGTTTTCCCTAAGTGCCTTATGCAAATATTTTTAGTTATATGTTTCACTTCCCTAACTACCTTAGGCATAGTGTTTGTTTTATTCTTGTTGTCCTTGTTTATTCAAGCGGAAGTTCCAGAAGGGGTCAGCCTTATATCCTTTTTTAGACCATCTTAGTTGTAGAGGCTAATGAATCCATGCCCAATGGGCTTCACAAGGTAAGTGGTCTAGGTTCTCAAGCAAAGAAAGCATGTTTCCCTGAGAGTCACCAAATATGTTGGCCATGTTTTTTAGCACACATAATAATATTATGCCTAGATGAATAAGCTGAGTATAATTATAAATATTGAACGTTAAACAATAGTTTCATGAACAAGTCTAGAAGGGCTTATAGACATTGGAAAAGCTAGGTACAAAGCCTTTTGAGCTAAGTCTTTACCATGGAATTATTTTGGCCTTTTCATTTCTAAGCTAGTTTCTTTCAAGACCCTTTTTTGGCTAAGTGTTGAATTATTAAGAACAAGTTGTCTGAGGTAAAGTTTCCAAGGGGATAATTCTTTATAAAAATATGTCTGAAGCAAAAGACAAAGACTGAATTCTTTGAGGAAACTGTTTTACAATAGTTTCCCTAAAGACCTATTTGTTTTGAGAGATTTATTTCAAGTCTATTTGGCTAAGTATTAGGAATTTTTTTAGACATCTTATCTAAAACAAAAGGCTTGAAATATTTATTCTCTCAAAAAATGTACCAGATAAAAGTTTAGAAGGTTATCTTTTTCAAAGTGAAGTGGCCAAGACAATTCTGCTAAAGGGATTTTCTTAATAAAATGGTTCAAAACAAAATTTCCAAAGGACACTTAGCAAGAAGTCTGAAAGAATTTTTATTTTTCAAATAAGTACCCAAGGACAAATTCCAAAAGGTATTGTACAAAAATTCAAAGGGAAAAATTATGAAGGAATTCAATTCCTTCTGAAAGAAGTGCTAAAAACAAAACCTAAGGGACCTTTTCAATTCTTTTGAAGGGCACTTTTTTTAAGTCGAAGGCCATTTGCATTTTTTAAGGGAATTCTCAAAGTTTTGAAGGTATTTTTCAAAATTTTGAAAGATATATTTTCTCAAGGGAAAATTTCTTTTCAAAAAGCCAATGCGCATTTTCAATTCTTCTAAAGGGCACATTCAAATCAAAGGGCCAAAAAACTTTTTCTGAGGAGTCATTTACATGCCAAAGTGTCTTATGTAGTAATTGAAAAGGGTATCTTTTGAGGAAGTGGACCTTTGAAAAATTCTTTAAGACTTTTTATTTTAGGAAAGTGGCCAAAACAAATTTGTTTGAAAGGTCTTTTATAAAAAAAGTTGACGATTCATTTCCAAAGGGAAAGGATATTAACAAAATTACCAAAGGGTATTTTCCCTTTGGAAAGGGGCATTTTCAAAGTGGCCAAAAAATAATTTTCCTTTGAAAAAGAAAATCCCAAAGAAAAGGTGAAGGAAATTGCTCTGGGAAAATTGTCTAAAAGAAAAAGGTTCGAAGGAATTCCTTTGAAAGAAATAGGAACAAGGCAAAAGTCCAAAAAAAGTATTGAACAAAGTACCTAAAAGAAAGTGGCTAAAAAAAATTCAAGTCAAATGGTCATCAAATCTAAAGGACTAGTAAATCAAGGACAAGTGGCTCAATGGCATCCAACTGGCAAGGAGATCAATAGTTCACAAAGGTCCAAGTTCAAAGAGATCAACAAATGAAAAAGGTTTATGTTTTTAAAGATCCTAGTAGGACTTAGATTAGCAAATTAGAAAAAGAAAATAATGACTCCTCTTTTCAAATCCAATGATGTGGTCTATAGCTCACATTTATAACATGTAAAGTGGTCAAACTAAGAATAGATGCATCTAGGTGGAGTAATAGATATACAAAGTGAAGAATCATGCCAAGTTTTAAATACAAAAGATCAAATTATTTACACTTGACATGCAATTACCTATGGCATGGCTCTCTCAACTCCAAGAAAGGGACACTTGAAGACATGAGGGGCTCAAGGAGATTTGCATTGATCTTAGATGGTTCATCTCATGGTCAAGGCAATTTCATGCTCTGAATGCAAAAGAGCTGAAGGACATAGTAGTGGTTGAAGCCATTTATGACCTCTCTCTATTTTCTCACAGAATCCCCCTCTTCTCTCATCTATTTTCACTATATATAGAGGCTTTTTAGCGTAAAAATATATATCCCTCAACTAGCGATAGAGTTACTCTATAAAAATTGCTTTATAAACACTCTCTTGAAATAATAAGATAAACTTTTCTCATTCTAGTTTGAATTCAAGTATACATTATTAGATTTTAACTTGTAGATGTATGTCCCTTTTCATCATCTATATATTCTATATGTATCTTGCTTTAACTCTTTTGGTTCAGTTTAGGTTGTGTGAAGTATTAGATGTCAGTGCCTTTCTTGAAGTGTCACAAATTTATAGTGTCTTATACAAACCTATTTATTTCTATCCTTAAAATTGTAGGGTTTCCCTTCAACCTCCTCACAAAATAATTATGCTTGTGGTGTTGATATAGGATAAGATTAGTCTATGTCTTATTTAGGTTCATTTGTATTTTTTAAGGTTTCCATGCTGAAAGTGGATCATTTCATATTTTGGTGCATCACCATCCTTAGCTTAGATATCCCTTTCATGTTATCTTTCTCTCCCTTTTCCTTAGTCAGCAATATATTTTAGTGTTGGAAACAATTTGAATTGAAGCATCTGAAGAGATATCGTCATTAAAAATTCTAGAGGTTTAACATCATTACAGGATACCCAAAGCCTAAGGTTGTTCTAATATTGTAACTAGAAGTGATAGATCCTAAAAAAAACTCTCCCACAAGGGTATAATTATAGCCTACAACACTTACATACCCAAAAAAAAAATGAAAATCACCTTGTCCAATGGAGATATTAAGGCTTAACCAATTCATATTTAAAGGTAAGTATTCCTAAATTTTCTCCTTTGTTAAAGTAGATGGATTTGCATTTGTTATCGTGTATGCTTCTTTCTCCATGCATTAGGATTTCCTATACATTGTCTTAAGTAGAGATATTTTACGCATGTTTAATTTAATGTTTACTACCCCCATTTTATGTAAAAAGATTTGGTAAGCACTATATTAGATTTTAATTTACTTTGTATTTACTCTATGAATATAAGAAAAAATAAGACCTAGCTAGGGTTACTGCATGGTGTTACTTGACTAGAGGCTTTGGAACCCTATGTAATAATATTATTGTGTTAAAGTACCCCTTGGTTAGGTCTATCATATCCATCTTGGTCATGACCCCTATTATCTAAATGTACCAATGAGTATAAGGGTAAGTGTGATTTATATTCTATGATCTAGGATTGATTTATAGATCAGCTTCACATTCCCTTGTATACATTTTGGTGAACCTAATGTGAATCTAACCCTTGTAGGTTTTATTTCATGTATTCATGTATTATCATCTTATATATATTTATTTATTTAGTAATTCATCAAACTTTTTGATATATTCTAATAGTTTGAGCTCATGTTTAACACATAATCACTCCAAATCAACTCTATTTTCTTTGCATAGGTCTTTTCTAATAACAAGTAACTAGATTGATATTTATAATATAGTTTTTTATACTTCATCAACCCATTCAACTATGTTCATAGCTTATTTTTAGAGTATAATATTTTAGACTTCATCAACCCAATGCACTTTTTTCACATATTAATTTTTGCACATAGGTTTTGCAGACTTTGTTGACCTAATTGACTCTATTCACATAATATAAAAACCAGTATTTGAAAAAAATAGCATAAAATTATAAAATCAAGCATATTCAAAATTATCAATGTTAATTCCTACCTTCTCTATAATTTTTTTCATTTATAGTCCTATTTTTCACAATTTGGAATCTATAAAACTATAACCTTATAACAATTTGGGTTGACTAGATCAACACAATTTTGTAGCTAATTTTCTCTCTAGAAGACTTGATCAATCTATTTGACTATGTTATTATATACCTTGATTCCATGGATAGTAGCAACTCTGTCAACTTTTTTCTATAATGTTTGCATATAATGACTCCTAAACTAACTATATACTCTTCACAAAGTAATTGACCTATCTTTCTAACAATTAATTCACTTTCATTTCAGTTTTTTGTCTCTTAGAGTAACAAACATAAACTAAATAGGAGGATTTCAATTTTTTGGTTTAGTCACACTATTTTTATTTTTTGAAGACACTTCCAAATCACATAACACTAAAAACTATTAAACATTTTCTTTACATGGTCTACCTACTTAGATTTCATCACCAAAGGGGAAGCCAAGTTGGTTTTCTAGTCAAGTATAAACATGTGGTTGATGGTATATATTGGAAAATCACCCAAAACCCTTATCTCTATGGGATTAATAAGTGAGGGAGTATGCCCCAATACCAAGCTAATACCATCACCAATATATATCCCTTTCAGCTTAAACTACCTAGAACTATCCATAGATTACTTTCTAGCTCCTTATTACAACTAACTCCCTATCATATTAATTTCAAAATTTATTATAATCTAAAGCATTTAAGAATGACCACTCATCTTATAATTTACATTCAAGTTTTGTTACTTGTTCTTTGATAATTTTAATTTTTATTGTAAAACTTGTAATAGATAATGTTAGTACAAGGTTTATTTTGTGTGCTATAATTATATCAAACACATTGATCTAAATGGTTGTGTGCTCAATTATATTTGTTTAACTATTTTCTTGAAAAAATTTCCCCTATCTTTATAACACAATTATCCCTATAGACATAAAATCTTATAGGTTTTTGGTTTTTAATTATATCTAGTACATAGTTCCCCTATCTGAATATGTATCTTTTAGCTTATTCAATTTACCCCTCTTTAGTACGTAGTCAACCTATATGACAATGTCCTTTATATACTATTCTATTTACTATCTTATAAAACACTGCCAATTGGTTCAACTCTATATCTTATTATTTTATTCTTATTCTCATCAATTTTTAACCTCTTTCATTCATCATGAATTTCCTATTTGATGAGAATACATAATTAAATCAAACAAACATGATAACTTTTACCAACCCTAATAGCTTCCTTAAGACACATCTTGTGGAACCCACCATGGATGAAATCAATGTCCATGTTGCCACTCACACTATGAATTATGGAACTCCTCCACATTCATCATCAATTTTCAAACCTTTATTATCATGAGATGATGAGATTTATTTAGAGTACATAGATAAAATTCCCTTCTTCATCAATAAAATCCCTCAACATAGAGGAAAATATCCTTCAACCATTTATGATCTCATGATAAGTACTCATATATAAGAACCTCATTCACCCTCCCCTACATTTTCTCATATATTTATAGGAAACACTTTCTTTGCATCTCAATATTTTCCTTCTATTATGTCTCATTTCCACACTATGACATCATCTTATATGACTTATTCAACCTCCATGCCATGTATTTATACCAACATGGTAAGCTCAAATTCTAGTGAGCCTCTTCAAAATATCCATCCCCTTAACCATGACAATAATGCACATTTTGATACCAATGTTTCTCATGCCACTAATGCTTCTTGTTACCAATGATACTCATGACATTAATGCATTTCATGATGTAGGCAATCGAAAATGTCCCCTTGACCAATTTTTAATGTCACATCACCTTAGACATATTATAAACCCTTAGTTAACTATTTACCTAGATAACTCACCTTTAGACACCTTTTTAACACACTTAAATACCTTTTAAAACATCCCCTCCTTTGACCCATTTTAACCCTTTTTCACATAGGGATCAATTGTCGATGGTTGAATAACTATCGATTGTTACCCTTAACCGTCAATGGTTACCCTTAACCGTCGATGGTTGGTTTCCCACTCTTACAAAACTAAAATCACATCCAACTATGGGTGATCTTGCAACAAAAAAATAAAAAATTTCCTATGCACACCTCATAGCTTTCCTTCCCCCAAAATGCCATCTTTATCCTGACGCAACTTAGCAACTCTCTCTCCTTAGTATTTTTAGACTATAAATGCAAGGCTCTTAGAAGAGATAAGGATCTAAAATTTACATCTAGTCTCTCTTGTTTTCTTTGTGTAGGTATTTAGCATCCCAAAACTTTGTCTGCATGACCTTTAAAGGTTTAACTACTATTATGCCACCCAACTTTATTTTGGTTTTCAACTATCATTCACTCAACATCATATAGGTACCCTCCTTTTATTTTTAGTGTTTCCTTTCCTTATCAGGTTTTCCTACCTCGCTCTACTCACCTACATACCACCCTTCACCCAAACTATCTATACTCAAACTCCTACCCATAAACCATTTTCATCTTCAATTCTATCTTAATTTTCACAAATTTGAATACATAATCATCACCAATTATAGAAACCATCATTGGTTAACCCAACCATCATCGATTATTTAACCATCACCAATCTGACCCAACCATCACCAGTCACACCCAACCACTAATGGTCACTATCAAAAAGAAATAGATTATTATTTTTTTCCCTTTTCACCCAGTCAAACCCTTATTTATATTCTTGGCCTATTTGTAGACCCTACCCAAACCCTTTAAACCTAACTTTGGTAAAATTTCTCATGGTATTGACCCATCATGTCATATCTTCTATCAAATAGGTACATTATTTATTTTCTTGCATATTTACTTTCTTATCATTTGAATGTAAGTATATTTCTTATATCATTTTTGACTTAATTATCTTAAAAGTGGATTGACATCCTCCTAACAAGCCTTGTGCTTCGTGGATCTATCATACTCTAGGCAACCCACTCAACCCACCATCTAACAAATTCTTTTCTAGTTTTCTTATGATTTGTAGGTTATCCTCCTTAGCCAAAAAGGAGTTCCCACATACATCTGGACCAGCGTGTGCATTATACTAGGTATTCATCTACACACCTTAATATTTCACTTTCTTTTATCTACTTTTAAAACTAATAAATGAAAGAAATAAATTGAAACATTTTGGCATGCCTAGTAGGACCTAGTTCCCTTTCTTCCCTAATTATTTGCTCATTAAATGAAATCATTTCTTTTATTACTTAAAATTTAACCATTTGCATTCATTGATTACTTGCTAATGTTAGTTCATCTAATAACTTAGGAGAAAAATTAATCTTATTGTAGCATTCAAACTTGTTATCATGCACAAAATTGAACCAAAAAACTATTTACACATCAAAATAATACTTGAGATAAGGATCGACTGGGATTTCATCACCTAGTGATAACCTTACCCCATCCCCATTATCCCACATAGATTTCACTAGAAAATGGAAAACCAACTCACCTCTCTAGTTGAGTATAAACTCTAGACTTATTATATCTTGGCTAAGAACCTGACACCCTTATCATTACAAGATCATGAAGTGAGGGGTTAGGCCCCAACACCAACCCATGTATTGAAGTTCAACATAGATATTCCTTCTGAGCACCTAAATAACTTGAAACCATCGATATAATTCCTCTTTAGTACCCAATTTGCAATCCAACCTACCTTATCACACTCTTTAATGCATAAGTCAAAAGTGATTTAAAAGTAATCCTAAGGTTAAAATTTACTTCTTAGTGTATGTATTGATTACTTTGAAATTATTTTTGGTTTGATCTATGTTTGAGGTGTGAGTGTCATAATAACATTCCCTATTTTCTTATATGGTTTTAACTAGATAATAAGTGAGAAATGAAAATGACCAACCACCACCTTCTTCTTTATCCATGGATTATACCTCATATGTTGACAAATCTCCTCATACTTCACCTTGACATTCTCCTCCACCACCTTATCCTTTGATAATCCCAATCATATGTAAAGGAGATCTATAATTTACTACCTTTATTGATAATAATTTAATTACTTTACAACATTACCTCAACACCTTATCTCACCATACCCCCTACTTTGGTTCCTTCTTATGATCCTTCTCTTGGCATGCCATCCCACCTTACAGTAGGTACCACTTCAACCCAACCATTCACTTAGGCCTCTTCTATCACCCCATCCACCCAGATTCAAACCAACCTTCTAACTCCCAACAAAACACCTCATATCACACCCCATGTGGGTTTAACCTTGCCATTAGTCATCTATTTCCCATCTACCATGGCATTATATTCCACTATGGATTTTATCTTCCCTTTGATTGTAACCAATCCCTTGGCCATAGTTCCACTTCAAAACTTGGTGCTCTCTATACCTCAAAACCTTCCCCCAATCAACACTAAGGTAACTACCCAGCCTCAACATTCCCAAATTCCTCCTACCTCAACCATACAAACCACATCCTTTTCTCAACAAGTGCCTATGACAACTTACCAGTATGTCCCTAACCCATAAGGGTACATACCACCCTCCACCTAACCTTTTATAATAATTATCTCTTATTTGCCACTATCTCAACCCCTTACCATCACTTATCAATAAATAGCTTCTTCAGCACCATCTACCACCCATTCATACATAACCGCAAGCCAACCTCAACAAAATGTGCCCCTTAATTGTGTGTATTGTCAACCTTAACATGATCTAATCAAAATTATAATGGACAAAATGAATAGTTTGGAGTCATCCATCTCTACCTTAACCAATCTTTTATCTTTTGACCAAATTTTTAATGAGTCTATCCACCCCTCCTTACCCATTCATGCTTACCCTTGTCAATGGGAATTTCCCAAATTTTCTAAATTCCAAGGTAAGGAACATCCTGAGTACCATCTAAGAGAATTCAATCATGCTTGTTACTTGATCACTTAGGATGATTTCCTCTTATAAACCTTTCCCATGTCATTATCTAAGGTTTCCCTTGATTGGTATAGTTTCCTTCCCACTCATTATATCTTTTATTTTTCTCAATTGGAATAAACATTTTTGGAGAACATTTTTATAAACATATCTAAAAAGGTTTCCATTACCGACTTATACTCTATTAAACAATTTGAAGATGAATCCATTATTTATTTCATTTCCAAATGGAGGGGCCTCATTAATCAACTCACCTTCACATTAACCCAGCCTAAATTAATAGAATTATTCTCTTAGGGGTGTGCTAAACACATTAATCCAACTCTCTAGGACCAAATCTTTAGGACCTTTCATGAATAATTCACTATGGCATGTAAATTAGAAAACCATGCTATTTATGAATGGAAGTTGAAGCTTTAGAATAAAAAATCTAATTGCAAATCCACTGAATCATCCTACACCAAGACCCTAAACCCAACTATTCTAAAACAAAAGCATTAACATAATTGGTTGTTCTAAAAAATACACCACCTCTAATGATTAACCAAGCACCTCAAACCAACAATCCTTCTAATCACCAAAAACATACCCAGAACTAGGCTCCTTCAAAACCATTTACCCCAATTAGGGAATCTTATGCCTTAATTTTGGATAAACTACTCAAATTTAATCTAATCCAAATTTCACCCAGCAGGCCCCCTCAACAATTCAAGACTTATCATCCCCTTCTTAGGTGGTATAATGAGAATGATCATTGTGATTATCATCATGTCATTATCCTTGATACTGATAGATGTCATACCTTTACAATCATTATCCAAGACTTGATTGATAAAGGGGAGCTTGTGTTTGATAACCCAAATGCTCCTTCCAATCAATCTCTTGATATTTTCTGAAAACTTTTCCCAAATAATTCACCTTCAAAACTACATCGTGAAATCAAACCTAAGTCCTCCAACTCACATGAGGTACATGTAATAAATGTCATCAATAATGTACCCACTACTGATGAAGTCATCACCTCTATCACCCAGATAGAGGAAGATAACCCACCATCTATTCCTTCAAAAAACCTAATGGAGGAATTAACCACCCCTTCCTCTTCCTCAAAGAAAGCCACCATTCCATCTACTCATATGGTATAAATACCCAAGGAGATAACCATTCCATCGAGCATTTCATCCAATCCTCTAATCAAATTAGAAAAACCACCTACTTATTTGGATAACCAAACCAAGGAAGGAGATATATCAGATCTTCCACTTTAAACTACTACCCCTACCTCTCCTATTATAGAACCATCTATACCTCCCTTGGAAACTATTTCTTGAGATTCAATTTCCTCATCTATCCAATCATCATCTTTCAAACCTTTCACCAAAAATATAAACTCTAAAACTACTCCTTCTTCTTCCCTAAAGGGCTTATGATTTGAAACTAATGATCAAGAAACAATTCCCATTTATAAACCCTTTTACCAGCTAGTTCAAAGTTTGGAATTCACTTCCCAACCTAACTTTGATAGAACCACTTTTTAGCATCAACTTGGACTCCCATATCAAAATAAAACTAAACCATCCACTTCACTTGAGTCGACCCTTGAGCTTATGGCTACAACTACACCAAATACCCCTCCTAAAGTTACCAATGAATCATCTAAACTACTCTCATCCAACATTGTCAAATCACCCTATGCTTTTTTCATTAAACCAATCAAAAACTTAGGGATCCTTCCTATGCCTAATCCTACTCACCCTCCTTTGTAATTTGACTTAACCATATTAACCCAACCAAATCCAAATACAATTAATCCCATTAAGAAGGAAGGGTGGCCTAGGCCACAACCTTGGGTTAAGTCCATACAAACTCGTTCACCTTTACCTTCTATTTTGTGACCACATCCCTCCACCATTCCCATTACCTACTCTTTATCCAAAAAACCATCTCCTTTTTCTCCACCTATAACAACCCGATCCTTTAGTTCATCCTCTTTCAATACCAACCTTTCTTCATCCACTTTCCCATACATTAAACCATCATCATATAGACCTCCAATCTCTAAAATAATTATAACTAATCCAATCCTTTCTAAACCACCCACTAAACTCACACCACCAACCACATCTCTTTTCAAGAAATATTTTACCCATAGGACCCCTACACCCAAAATCCAAACTCCACCACCTCTAAGATCTTTATCAATATCTTATACAACCATTTTAAAGGACTATTGAAAGATTATGCCATTAACTTACCACCAATCAAACCTTTTGACCCCACTCACCAAAAGCCAACTTAGTTTAATGACAATTTGATTTGTCTTTACCATAGGACCCCTAGACATGATATGGAGAACCATAAAGATCAACAATAAATTGGTCATGGCCTTTTGGAATAATATGATCTATTGGATGAACTTTCTTTAAGTACCTTAACTCTTTTACCACCTATCCAGTCTACCTACCAATCATCTACTTCTCTAATCCCACCAAGGAGTGAAGTAAAGGAACTGAAGCAAGCAACCAGTCCCTTTATCCATACCATTCATATGGTGACTCAATATTGAGCCCAATAAAAGGATAAGGGTAAATCCACTCAATAAAATGAAAAAGGCAAGGCCAAGGCAACCATTCCTTGGTCATACCCTTCAACTCCTCAACCAACCAACAAAACCCAAATAACTAAACATTTAACTTCACCCTCACAACCATCCAAGCACAAATTCTCCATTTTAGAAGCTCCTTATTCTTCTAATGCATCAGCATTCATACAATGCTTAGTGTTAAAATAAATTTTCCAAACACCAATCAAAATGAATCTTTATGACTTAATTGGCATGTCACCCCAACACTATCAATATTTAATTGAAACATTACATTCTATAGAGGTTCAACCAAATGATCCCCAACCTCTTGCATCTTTGATTAGAGCCAACCAACATGCTGTCATGGTCACCTTTCAATAATAAAAAATTCTACCATATCATAATGAAGACCCTGATCCCCCTCTTTACATCACAACATCCATCAATTAGACATGGTTTAAATGAGTCATGATTGATGGTGGAGTGAATATCAATATCATTTCCTCCCATGCCTATGATCAACTTCAACTACCTAAAAACATCATGTCAAAAATCTTCATAGTTCTTTGATCATTTAATGATACCTTGGATACCAATCTAGGAGTAGTTATTATCCATATATGTGTGGGGCCTCAAACTATTCCTAAACTACTTTATGTCATAGAGGGTATGTTTCAATATAATGTGTTACTCAATCACCCTTGGATCCATGCTATGGGTTTTGTCCCTTTCAACCTTCACCAATGTGTTAAGTTTGAACATAAGGGACAAGTCATTACAATCAAATCCAATCTGAATCCCTTTGCTTCATGTAATATGACATATCATCCCAATGATTTTCTCATTCCATCTTTGCCCTCTTCAAAACCAACCTCTAACCAAACCACCACATCAACCCAACCCATCAACACTTATATCTCTAATAATGATGAAATATATACTAGTTCAACTACCCCTTCATCTCAAATCTTGATCAAACACCACTTGCAATCCACATTTTAGTGTCTTATGTTGGGGGAATATATAATTATAGATTTCCATGTTTTCCCTTCTCCACATGAATTTAGGAACCCTTAAAATTATCCATCTTATGATCCAAATATTTTTACCCTCATCCCCTTTGTCTTTCCCAACAATAGAACATATTTTGTCTATGGGGGACTTGATAAACTAGTCCTTGCTCCCATCACCATGTCATATATTCGGCCATTAACTTATAACTTTTCTTATCTTAGAAACCTAAATTTTTCCTAATTGTACCTTCACTAATGTAATTGGAAGGGTTTTGGTTCTAGCCTATATGAATAAGGACCTAATAGGCTTCTCATCATCGAAACTCAAAATCCTCATGAGTTATTTGGCTTGGGGTAAAATCCCCCAAAAGATACCACATTACCAAAATTAATTATCACCAATATATATAAACCTTTACCCTCACCAGCCCCACTTTTCAAATTTGAATAACCTCTACCCTCACCAACCCCACTTTTCCAAGTTGAAGAAACTCTACCCTCATCAACCCATATTTTTAATTTGAATAGATCAACATCATCCGACCTAACTTTTTTATATCAATACTATTAGTTTAGGTCCCCTAACTTATCAATGAGAAGGATAAATGAAAACCATTCCTCTCATCTACCCCAAAATGATTACATATGAATCACCCACCATTAACACCATCCAATGTTAAGATGACAATTGTATTCTTACCTACCTATGTGTAGGGGACTCTTCTCTTCAAAAAGACATCCTTCATAAAAATAAAACAATGCTAAATGAATCAACCATAGATGTCAATTTGGGAACTCAAGAGGACCCTCATATCATCAAGATTTGACAATCCTTAATCCTCAAGGAATAATGAGACTATCAATCTTTTCTCCATGACTATAACATAGCATTTGCTTGGTATTATCAAGATATGCCTAACATTAACCCTTTGATCACTCTTCATAACATGGAAACCCATCCCAAAGTTAAGCCAACTTGAAAAAATCTTCATCATATGTACCTTCATATAGCTCTTCTCAATAAAGAATAACTTCAATTCCTTGTATCTATTAACTTCACTCAACCCATTGACTACCCACAATGGGTCTCTAATATTGTTCCTATTACCAAAGCCACTGGGGGATTCTACCTTTATGTGGATTTCTATGACCTTAACCTCATGTTCCCCAAAGATGAATTTACCCTACCTAAAATAGATCAAATTATTGATCTCACTATTTGCCATGAAATGTTATCCCTTATAAATGGTTTTCTAGGATATAACCAAATCCTTATCACCCCTCAAGATCAACATAAGACATCCTTGATCACCCCATGGGGAAATTTATACTATTGTGTCATTATTTTTGGCCTAAATAATGTAAGGGGAACCTATAAGTGGGACATGAAATATATCTTTCATGACCTCATTTATAAAATAGTTTAGGACTATGTTGTTGATTTATTCAATAAATCTAAGCACCATCAAGATCACCTCACTGTTCTTGTTATCATATTTGAAAGGCTTATCCATTATCATGTAAAGCTTAACCCAAAGAAATGTATTTTCAAGGTCTTATCAGGAAAACTTTTGAGCTTTATTGTTTCCCTCCATGGAATACAAATAGACCATGGAAAAGTTTGAGCCATTTTTGGAAATGCCCCCTACTAACCTAAAATAACTTCATATCTTGCAAGGTAAAATTCAATCAATCTACCACTTTATTTATAAAATATGTAATCAATATCAACCTTTCCACCACTTCCTCAAGAAATATACCTCCTTTAAATGGACCAAAGAATGTCGATAAGCCTTTGATGCAATCAAGGAGTATTTTCTCTCTCCACTAGTCCTTATTCCCCCAAAGGAGGATCAACCCTTTTATTTATACATATCTACCACCGATCATTCCTTGGGAGCCATGCTTACTTATCACAATGACTGAAATAAGGATCAAGTCATTTATTACAACAACCACACCCTCATTGACTATGAAACCTGATACACCCATTCTAAAAAACTTTGCCTTGTCTTAGTTTTTCTATCCTCTAAACTTTGTCATTATCTTCTTAACCATAAAACATATGTCATTACTAACATTGATACCCTTAATTATATGTAATCTAAGCCATATCTTAACCAATGTATGGCTAAGTGGCTCATTCTTTTAGCTAATTTCAATCTTGAGTTTCTTTCACAAAAGTCCATTAAGGGACAGGTTATTGCAAACCAACTAGATGAAGCTCCTCTCCTTAATAATCAAACTCCCCATCTTGCCTTTTTGGATGAGTCTATAGATACTCTTTCTTCAAAATAAACCACCTATCAAATGACTATGTATTTTGATAGCTCTAAATGTCAAAATGGTGGGTGTATCGACATAATCCTCATTCCCATTAATATGGAACCTCTTTCCCTTTCTTTTAAACTCAATTTCAAATTCACCAATAATATAGCTGAATATGAACCCTTGGTGATCAGTCTCCAAACCACTCTAGCTCTAGGAATCAAAATAATTAGCATCTTTAGAGACTCTCAACTCATTATCAACTAGGTCATAGGGACGTATCAATGAAAAAATGATATCCTTATATAGTACAAATAACTTATCGATATGCTTTTAGCATCATTCGACCATTACACTATCAAATCAGTCCCTCATTCTACCAAAGAATTTGTGGACACAATTGCTTCCCTTGCATCCCAAATTCCATCTCAACCTATTGAGTCTAAACTTTATATCACCATCCATTACTTTGTCACACCATCTTACCTAAAATCTAATCTTCCTACCATTTATCATATATAAATGTTTCTTTTAGATATTTGGTATGATCAAATATTTAACTACCTTAATGTTGGTGTCCTCCCTTCTAATCTTTCAATAATTGCTCATAAAGATTTCATACAAGGTACCTCTTGCTACATCATACTAGGTCCATTATTTAAAAATGAGGCTTTGATGGTCTCTTCCTTTATTTCCTTCATAGCCATGATGCTTCTTATGCTATTAAATAATCTCATGATATGTATGGTGGACATTTTAATGGTCTAGCTATTGCCAAACACATTCTTCATATAGCCTACTACTGGCCCATGCTTAATCAAGATTATTGTAACTATGTCAAGAAATGCATCAAATGTCAACAACATGCTAACCTTCAACATGCACCTCCTCATGGTCTTTAGGTATCAACTGACTATTGGCCCTTCTCATAATGGGGTCTTGATCTTATCAAAGAGATCAATCTGCATTCCTCATAATGACATCAATATATTATCACCACCATAGGATATTTCACCAAATGAATGTAATCCATCCCATTGATCTCAATCAAAGTAAAAAAAATCATTGATTTCATCAACCACCACATCATCTACCACTTCAATGCTCCTCATAAAATCATCACTAATAATGGAAAATCCCTTAAGGAAAAAAAGATCCAAGATCTTTTTGATACTTTTAGTATTGACTTAAGCTTCTCCTTTCCTTATCATCCACAAGCCAATGACTAGACCAAGGATTCTAAAAAATCACACATCAAAATGCTCATTAAGGTATTTAGTACTTCAAGCAAGGATTGGCACCTCCATATCCCATTTACTTTATGTGCTTACCACACTAGTATCTGAATTGCCACAAGATCTACACCTTTCACTCTCATATTTGGAGCTAAGCTAGTTCTACCTCTTTAAATCCAAATTCCATCTCCCCACATATCCTTGCATGAGATTATTTTTCAAAGTGAATATCATCAAGAATGCCTTACATGCTTAGAACTTCTTGATAAACATTGCCTTGTTACCCTTAATCACCTTCACATTTATCAAGAGCATATAAAGTGAGCATATAACAAACATCTAAAAACATGAGAGTTCAACATCAAAGATCTCATCCTCAAGTAAAATCAACATGTCACTAACATGGATAATACCAAGAAAGGAAAGTTTATTTTTAACTAGTTATGACCTTACATTATAACCCATAATTATGGATTGAGTTTTTATCTCTTTTCCTCTCTCGAGGGCAAGCCAGAACTTGAACCCATTAATGCTTCATATTTGCATCTCTTTCATTGTTAAAATAAGTATTAAACCCATTTTTGTGTCTAACTTAAGTGTATCTTATTGGATCATTAACTTAATCTCATCCCATTTGGTCATTAACTTAAGCTCATCCTATTGGATCATTAACTTAAGCTCATCCCATTAGATCATTAACCTTTTTTCCTTTCTACCTCTTTTGGATCAATTGATTATATAGAACTATGTGATTCCTTATCATATCCCAATCCTAAGTATGGGTACCTTAGCTCTACCCATAGCATGGTTCTCATGGATACTTTTCATCTTCTAATAGACATAATCCCATGGTCAATTATTTCTCAAAACCCCTTCTTCTAGTGGACCTTTTGTGCATAGGTCTTGCTTCTACATGGGTAGACCTTTTGAACCTAAATAGACTTATCCATGTCTAGTTTTAGTTTAAAACATATCCATATATCCAAATAAATGGTAGACTACTCCCTTGAAGGATGAATACCCATCAAATTGAGATTTACTTAACAATAGACTGCTCCCTTAAAGGACATCTATGCACAGCAAAATCTTAGACCATTTCCTTGAAGGATGGCTAAATAATAATCATTAGAAACTTCCTGCATCAATCAACTTCAACAACTTTAAATCAATAAGAATAAGCAAAATTAATAATTAATCCATAGTTAGATCTTATATCAACCATTTGTAGAATTCTTGTATCAATTAATCTACCTATTTATCTTAATGAATCCATAATTAGCTCTTACATATGGCACAATTAGACTTCTCACATTGATCAGTCTACCTATTATAATCAAACATACAAAAATCATGGACTTGTCTAATAAAGTTCTTTGGTCACCTATGGAAAATCTAATGACTCCACTCTAACATTTACACCCTTTCCTATCATCCACATCTTAATCACACCTAAAGGACTATGAACTTACTTGGTATGAAGTGGTCAAGATGCATGTGATTTATTAATAAAGTACACTCTTATGAAACATTTGATGGGTTTGTGTTCACTAAGATAATCCATCTATGGATTCTTATTGTTAAGTTCTCACTAGAAAAAGGCACCATGTTTCCTTTCCTTATCCAAAATAAGAGAATGTGAACATTTCCTTTTCCCTAAAAACTATCATCTTACATCATCATATCCATTCACAAAGCATAATCCATATAATCATCCTAACATTAACATTATATTATAATTATCCTCATCATTCAACTCAAAATTAACATCATTCACAAATGACATATCCAACAACATTAGCATCACATAACATAAAAAAATCATCACTAACATAATAAACACCTTCATCAAAATTCTCATCATAATTAAAAAAGTAACATCATAATCAATAAGCTCATAACATTATAAAACATCACCATAAATCCATACTGTTAACATCATAATCAATGATATTATAACATTAAAAATATTACTTATATTATAACATCATCGTAAACACATCATTATCATAATCAAATCATAATATCATCTTATGAGTGTCATAACATCAATCAAAATCACATGCCTATACTATGTAAGATAATCATCAATATCATAAGTCTCATACTTAAGCATTCATTAATAAACATAAAATCATATCAATCATATAAAACACACACACACACACACACACACACACACACACATCAATAAGTGGTAATAAATGTACACATATCTCACTCATAAATACATCTAGCATCTCAACACATAGGTTAGTGTCAAAATATTAAAATACATAACATAGGATCTCTACTCATGAACTTAGAGCACCTGAACTAGAACCATGAACACCGACATCTAGTGGTGGTCCCCATAGAGTATCTCCCTATCAACCCATTGTCATCACCCACTGATCTAGTGCTAACAGTATTGATCCATCAACTAAACTCACCTAATACTCACCCCATCTTAGCTCATTAAGACACTATTCTAGCACAATCCCCTCATAGTAATGTAACTCATGTATGGCTACTAGATATCTAGCCTATGTCATAAAACTTGGGAGTGTCACTACTACTCTACTGGCTTATCATAGAGAGTCTCTCTCTTATGTCAAAAAATGTCATGAGACCCTCACTTGGTCCTCATTTCTTATCATTATGGCAATCTAGCCCTATAACATGGCCACTTGACCTTGTAAAGTGGTGACCTATGCCTAGGCCTGATCTCTCTATATGATAACCCATCCTAATTAACCCTATAAGGTGGTAATCTACCCTTGTAATGCTATAATCTAGGACTATGTTGCTACTAGTAATTCCACTACCCATGGATCACCCTGTGTTGGTATCTAACCTAGGTCAACATTGATTAGCTATTGGTCCCCATCTCCCAAACTAAAATCCTTGTCTATGTATCTCCCTTGAAATTAGGCTAGGTAATTAGTTGTGTAGCCTAGATCATCTCCATCCCTAAAGGGCAACTTCTCAAAAACTAGCTCCTCCTTGACTATCTATGGCTCTGGTAGATAGAAATCTATAGCCTCCCTCTTATACTAAGCAAAATTAAGAGGGATACCCTACACAATCCTAAACTAATGTTACCCTCACTCAAAGGGGATGTATTCTACCTCAATATCCCACCTCCCATACGCCCATCTCCAAATCTTTAATGATAGGGTGTGGCACCTATATCCAACCCATAATATCCACATCTAATATGGCCTCCACACTATGTCACCAAGAACTAAAGTCTCTAAGGCTCTTTTGAACCAATTAATGTCCCTAGTACCACCATAAATACTTGTCATGGTTCTATCTCTCCTCCATCGATAAAATTCAACCATAATCTATTGATTGGTATCCCTTTATTGGAAGGCCGAAGGGTCTCAATACGCATATATGCTCATAGGCCTAATAGTGAAGAATAAATCCCACATTGATTCCATAATGCCTATGTGCCCTAAACCCCCATAACTCTCTATATATCTACACTAGTATAGCTTATACCCATATAAAAATAGTTCCGCCCAAGAAAATCTCAACCATCATCCCTAACAACACACCAAGGAATCTCCTTCCCATAAAATATGGTAATGCATAATAAGTAATCACTAACTACAACATCATCAACAATTACCTATCTTCAAGAGCCCTCTGATATACAAGCCTAATTCTAAATCCTCCTGAGTGAAGATATACATCATCTCCATCATCTCCACATAAAATATCAATACACTCATGAATCTCCTCCCCCTCTATGTGATATATGAGATCTCTATGGATAGGTAGGATTGCAATCTAGTGGACATCCTCCAATATGATACTTATCCCCCCCATTGATAACTAGAAGGTCTTAGCCATTGGGTCCCATCTCTTAATGAGGGAGACTATCACAGTGACATCCCTAGGAAGGTGTTCGTAATACTGCATCCCTTCAAAACATACCACCTCTATGTGACACCAATCCTCCATTGATATGGCATCTCTCACCTCTATAAAAATCTCTAAAACTCAATCCCATAACTAGATCTAATCCCATGCTTGTAACAACAAGTATTTCACAAATCAAATACATAACCTATCTTAACTACTACTTATGTAGAACTATTCCATGTGATTTTGTACCAATATGATTTCATACCTTCAAAAAACTATTATCCCTTATTTTTTAATAACTATTACCTATTCCTATAAGCACCTCCACCAATTCTTTCATACACAAACCCTCATTTTCCTAAAACTAGTTCATCCTTTCTACCCCATCCTAAATCCACTCCTACCTCCCATCTCATCCTAACCCAACCCACCTCCTATCCCCTCACATCTCTTACCCCATCCCAAATCCACCCCTTTTAATCCCAACCTAACTCCTATCCTCCCACCCTAACTCATCAACCACTAATGATTCTCCCCAACCATTGACAGTCACCTTAGGCCTTTTTACCTCTAAGTTCAACCATCATCAATTGAGGTTAACCACTGATGATCCCTATTCAGTGACTACTAGTGGTGAGATTCAACCTCTTGACCTCATTTTCAAACCCTATCTCTCTCTATCCTTATAGGAAATTCCTAAAAAATACTCCCTATACCCTTCCTCTCTCCTCAATACCTCTACATCCCCCAATATAACTACTTATCTTGTAAACGCAAAATAGAAATTATAAAACCCTAGCCCCACATTTAAATATATATACTTCCCTAATTTAGCATACTTAGTTTTACCATATTCTAATTCCTTCCAAATTAAAAACATCACCTACCTCATTTCATGACTGATGGTACCACCTTAATCTATGTCCAACCACTCATCCAAGAGTACCTCCAACATCCATCTCAACCCCACCATCTCTCCCACATGTTAATATCCACTTGAAAACTCACAAGCACTCCTAAACACTCATAAACACTCTTCATACAAACAACCAAAACAAATAAATCACAAGTTTCTAAATTATAAATGAGGCCTAAATGGGCCCAATTGACCTTTCTATCTGTGGTTTTAGGGTTTTTACCAAATCATTGATAATTACATAACCATCGATGGTTGACCCTAACCATCGATAGTTACATAAACCTTGATGGTTAACCCTAATTATTGATGATTGTATAAACATCAATAATTTCCCCTAACTATTAATGGTTAGGGTTTTACTTCCCTCAACCTTTTTCCTCTCCTTTGCTTCACCTAACCTGAACCTTCTAATACATCTAATTAGGGAAACCCTTTTCTTGCCTCTTTGGGAGTGACCTTCTCCCCTGAAACTAAGAAATAAATTAGGCCTAAAGTCTATGTTGGATCCATTATCTCTAGGAGTATATCATCATTATCCTCTTGCTTAGTGCATCAGGAGATATCTCAACCACCCCCTACCCAACCAACCCACCCATTTGCACATATCCACTTTGATGTTGGTACATTTTTTGACTTGACCTACTCATACACTATTATGATGACCTTGCTTTGGTCCTCATGACCACTTCGACCAATTTTGGCCATGTTAAACTTTTGCATTATGTATCACCTTTTTCATGACCCAACTATTTATGTTTTCCTCAAGAGCACTTCCAACCATGGATACCTAAGCAAACACTAACCTTTCATAGGAGCTTTGATATGCATGACCCAATCTACTATGACTAATGTTGGGGACTGATTACCTTATCACTTATCCTAGAACCTAAACTTATTATTACAAACATTGGCATTTTTTATCTTTGGTAGAATTGGACTATCATATTGAGTCATATCTTATGCATATGTTTACATCTCATATGCACACACCTAACTCATACCCTTATTTTACCACTTATCAAATAATAACCTTATTTTGGTTCTACCTCATCGACTCCTAGTTTGATGGGGAATACCCTCCTGCCATACTCAATGCAATCAAACCTTGGCCATCAACACTTTGTTTTTATTTTACAACATATTGACCTAAAGTTACACAACAAAAAGGGGGAAAATATAGACACTCAAAAATGTCCCCTCAACCAATTTTAAATGTCACATCATGTTGGACCTATTTTTAACCCTTATTTACCTAGTTAACTCACCCTTGGAAACCTTTTCTACACACCTGACTACATTTTCAAACATCCCATATTTTGACCCATTTTAACCCTTTTATATGTAGGGTTTAATTGTCAATGGTTGACTAACGATCGATGGTTACCCTTAACAATCTATGGTTACCCTTAATCATCGATGGTTAGGTACCCACTCCTATAAAACTAAAAACATAGTCAACTATGGGTGAGATTATAAGGCAAACATAGAAGCATTCCCATGCACACCTCATAACTTTCCTTCCCTCAAAATAGCATCTTTATCTTAACCCAACTTAGAAACTCTCTCTCTCCTTACTTAGAAATTATATGCTATAAATACAAGGCTATTAGAAGCAATGAGGATTTGAAATTTGCATCCAAGCTTTCTTGTTTTCTTTGTGCAAGTATTAATCATCCCAAAAATCTATCTATGTGACCTTTGAAGGTTCAAGTACTATTATGCTACCTAAATTGTTTTGGTTTCCAACTATCAATCACTTGTCATCATATAGGTACCCTCCTTTTGTATTTAGTGTTTTTTTCCTTATTAGGTTTTCTTATCTTTCTCTAGTCACCTTCACACCACCCCTCACCCCAACTATACATACTCTAACTCTTTCCCATCAACCATTTTCAGCTTTAGCACCATATTAATTTTCACAAACTTCCACATATAACTATCACCAGTTGTAGAAACCATTATTAGTTTCCCCAACCATCGTTGGTTACCTAACCATTATCAATCAGACCCAACTGTCATCAATCACACCCAACTACTGATGGTCACTATAAAAAAATAACATATTATTATTATTTTCTCTTTTCACCCAATCAAACCCATGTTTTTATTCTCAACCTATCTATAGACCCTACCCAAACCCTCTAAACCTAACCTTGGTACACTTGTGCATTGTATTGACCCATCGTAGCATATCTTCTATCAAATAGGTACATTATTTATTTTCTTGCATATTTAATTTCTTATCATTTGAATATAAGTATACTTATTATATCATTTTTGACTTAATTATCTTTAAATTAGATTGATAGCCTCCTAGATAGCCTTGTGCTTCTTGGATCTAGCATACACTAGGTAATCCACTCAACCCACCATATAAAAAATTATCTTATAGTTTTCTTGTGATTTGTAGGTTATCTTTCCTAGCCAAAAAGGAGTTCCAACATTCATCCAGATCAATGAATGCATTATACTAGGTATTCATATACACACATTAATATTTCACTTTATTTTATCTACTTTCAAATCTAAGAAATGAAAGAAATAAATTGAAACACATGATAATAGTCATAGTGCAACTTAAATTATTAATACTAACATTAATGCATCACATGTTGTGAACACTAGTTGAAATGTTTCTTAAACTAACCAAATCCTATTACCAACACTTAATCAAATTCATACCATCCAAACTAATAATTCAAATCAGATGATGCAAATGCAAAATCATGTGATTCATGTTAAAAACTAGCCTCAGAAGGTTTCATGGGGAGCATAAAATACTAATTCCTCCAACCCCCCTAGGGATTCCCATCGAAACCTTATTCCACAACCACCACTCATTAATAAAAATATTAAACATTTACAAAATGAATACCTTGTACCTCAAATTACTAAAATTGATATAGGAGGTATCACAACCACCATCACCTATAATAAATCCATCTATCACACTTTGAATTTAAAAACATTTGGTAACTTTTATAAAGATTTGGTTAAATGTAACACCTTTTTCACTACCAAATTATTAGCTAAAACACTCTTAAAATATTTTTTGTATTGGTATAATAAATTGAAAACCAATTCTATCACTAGCCTTGAAGATTTGGTCAACTCATTAGTCCAAGAATTCCAAACTAGTGATCTTCTTGAGAATAACTTAGCCCATTTTATAAATTTGAAACAAATTGAAATAAAATGGCACAAGCCTTCATAAAATGATGGAAAAAATTGTATAACAAATGTGAGAATATTATTATGGATGACAACCTTTTCCACATATTCACTAATTTTCTATACCCCAAATTAAAATATCAAGTTAGCACTCTCTCTACAAGAATCTTGGAAGAAGCTATTGATAAACTCAAATGACAAGACTTACTCATGGTTCCACTTAAACCATCTCAACTTATAATGGATAATCATATTCTCATTAAAAACATAAACCATCATGTTACTAATGATGGTGCTACTGATACCTATGACACTATTCACACCTTCTAAGCAATTGATCCTAACAATGCTATGGAGCATTCTCCCTCTAAAAATAACACTCATACTCCTGCATTTTCTCAACCTAACAACACTAGTGTGTACAAACTTTTATCCCTAGTAGGAATTCAAAAATGTATTCAAAGACCTCTAACATGATATCTTGAGCCCACTCATCCTATGAAATCATGGTATGATTGAATTTTTTTTTGGTCTCATGCAAGTTGGGGACACTTCAATGAGACTTGTAGATAAGTACACAATCTTGATATGGATTTTCTTCTTGGTCCAAACATTGATCATGAAACCCTTATTTGAAATCATCATCAATCATATTAAATAGCCTTTAAATCCCATGAAATGTAAAATAAAAACCAATATTTAAACCAAATTAATGCTCATCTTGATATCTATAAAGATCCTCTCCCCAACCACCAAGATAACATCAAAATACCTACTCCTTCTATAAAAACTAATGAATGCATTATAGACCTCACTACTAATGAATAAAACATTGTTAATATGACTAACATGATAAGATTAGTTGTTTTTATTAACTCAAATCCAACACTTATGCATCACACCTCTCAATAATTCTACATCATTCAGGATACTTCCCCATCCCTTCTAATGGAATTAGTGAAAGAGGAACTTATAACCATTCAATAATCACTCTCAACAACACAACATAATTATACCTCTCATACCATCTATGCCCTTATCCTAACATCCACAAAACAATACAACACATCCCAAATCTCCATTAGTATCTATTCTACCCAACTTGAATAATAATTTCAACCAACCATCACATCACCTATAATAATTCAACCCATTTGTAAAAAACCTAAACCAGCTACACCCTATCAACATGAGTTAAAATTAACCTCTAACCCTCTTTTTCATGAGATATTACAACACTATGCACCTATATCTACCAATCTTCCCATAGGTTATGATGAATGGGATCCCATTGTGGAACTTTCTCATCTCCCATCTTAAATGTATTTCTTAGAATTAATGAAAATTTATCCCCATAATCAAAACTATCTAAAATAATTGTTTTTTAAAATGAAAATCCCTCATCCTTCTCTGTTAGGATGTAAATCTACCTTATCTAGATCAAAAGATAATATACCTCAATAATGTGAAGAGATCTGTATCCAAGTTGACAAAACAATGGACATTTATCTTTCACTTAATTTCATTATCACTTCCATTATTCTTGATGAGATATTGCTCTATTCATTAGCATCCAAATTGGAGATATCCAAGTTAAGCTTTCCCTAATTAATGAAGTTTTAAGCATTTTTATTTACTCCATTAACACACAACACAGGTCAAAAGATATGATAGAAGGTAAATGCCTCCTCTAGGTTATGTTTGGTTTCTCATTACAATTATTACCATTACCATATGTGTGAGTAATTATCTTTAAATTTTCACTTACTTAAACATCTTAATTGGATGACCTTGGACTCATTGTATGAGATAGTTTGCCTCATCCACATGTCAATGCATCAAGTTACCTCATAATGGAGCTATTTACAAGATTCAAGGAGATACAAACCCTTGAAATTTTTAACAATTCCAAGAAAATAATGTCTTTAAAATTCTTACCCTTGAACCTTCACCTAATATCAGATTTCAAGAATCCCAACTCTTCATCTATCCAGTTAATTCCACTTGAGATTATAATGGTCAACCTGAATTAATTGGGAACATTCCACTAACCTCTTATAATCTGATGATTAAAAGCTGAATGAGATAAGAATCAAGATCAAAATATATTATCTATCCACTCACATCATCACCCAAGTTCCTCATTCTTTGAAAACTAAATCCTATCAAACACCTATTGATGACATACCTATTGTCTTAACCAAGACTAGACACTCTATCATCACTTATCATTTGATGACAAAGTCATTCTTACAAGTACCATAAACTTATATACACCTAATTATGATGATGGATATGTTTTAAATGACTCATTTTTATCAGAATTCATCCATTCTTTAAATTTTAAAGATTTTTTATATCGCTCTCCTTTAGTTTAGTATTTTCATTCATCTTTTTACATTCCTTCCTTTATAACACCTAATAGTAGTGTTATTTTTTACAGGGAAGAGATTGAACACTTACATGGTACACCTCTAATAATAGTAAATCCCTTTAGTATTATGTTCATGGATCATGCCATGATATTCCCTTATCACATTGATACATACTAGGACCCTTATAGTCTATTTCCTTCAAGAGATCCTATCCACTATTCTTAAACTTACTACATGACTAACCTCACCTTCAAATGAGCTTAGTCTAGTTTCTAATCTATCTCTACTTTTAGATGATCATATTCCTATTTCTATTCCATCCTCACCTTTCCTTGGTGATGGAATTATTCATTTACCACAAATTGATCCCATGCCCTCTTAATGGGTAAATCAACCACATTATGATATCCACAAAGTTATCAGTCATTGAACCAAAGATTGTAATTCATATCAACTACCCTAGGATTTTGCTTACACCTATTCAGATAGTATGCCTCTAAATTATACTAATAAATATATCTATTTATATCATGAGACATATAACTACTCTTACATTCATTATAGGAAACTTAGGTAGTAAATCATCACATTGTGCCTAGCCATTGTTTAGCCTGAAGATAAGTCCATACCTCCTCTTAAGCTATTACCATATTATATCCATAAATATGGGGAAGTATATTATCTTTAGAACTAATTTGGTACACATAATACTTATTTTTTTCAAGTAACATCTCATGAAATCCCACAATTAACACCCTCATTAGTCATTCCTCCTTCTCTAGGTTACACATGCAAGAAGGATACTCATTATCTGTAAGTAGCACCTCCTTCTTTCTCCACATATATTATTCCCATTGAGACATCCATTCCTCACCTTGAGTATCTTATGCATGATATCCCTCATGAAAATTAAACTTTTTTAGTTACACCTATATTTTTTTACTGAGGAGATATGAAAGGAAGTCTTTGCACAAGTTTCCATGAAGATTGATGAGACTCTGGATGTTGTTAGAATTTAAATTCATAGAGATGTTTTAAATGTTATGGATAATATTTGTCGTCAAAAATATCATTATTTATGAACATGAAATTGTATTAATTCACATTTGTCTATGTTATAATTTGGAATGGATTTATGATCCATTTTTTATATATTTTTTATACACTTGACTCTATGTTAAATTTTATTTCACTTATCTATTTTACATGGATCATTATATGATGATTTATGTGTTTTATATTGTTTCATTTACTTTCACCTTTCTTATGTTTTATTATCATTATTTTCATTAAATGATTTCAATTATTTCATGGGTTATTGTTATTTTATCTCACTCAAGAATCAAATAATTATTATTATGACTTGGTTATATAAACCTTAACTCTCCTAGTATTCTATATCTACCATATGATCATTTATCAAACAATACTTTTTATTAGACTACTACCATATATTGATCTACTTTGGTTCTCCTTTCTTCTTTTATTTTCCTTTCACATACTCGGCATACATATGGTTGAAATTTGATGTTACATATTGGTTCATAAGTAAGCCTAAGTGTTTAGTCAATCATATCTTCTATTATTTATTCTCCTTTAAACCAAAGTCGTATCACTTCTATCACATATGTTATTTATTCCAAATTTTTATGGAGGACAAATCATAAAATCCATAAAAAGCTAAAATATAAATCATTTAAACAAAAATAAATGATTAAGAAAGGAAACATACGAATTCAAAAGTCTAATCAAACCAAAAAAATTTATTTATATCACATATAATTTTTTTGATAAAAGCTTAAACTCCATAGATGGCCTCATGATATAACCAAGGTATATTGGGTGATATAGGCCAATATATTGGGATAGGAGAATAAACACAAATATATAAGTGTTACCTACTTTCTTACATAAGTATGTAATCTTCGTAGTAGACTGATGACTCTATAAGAGGTCCTAAGGAATGGGTAACTTGTTGTGGGATGGTAGGTCTATTTCACTTTTTGTAGTCATATAATCTTCACAATTTGATCATAGTATCTCACCTATCTACATATATAAATTTATTCTTGTTGTGAGCGGGTATCCTTTATATTTTAATGGTCACTAAACTCTTAGTGTCCCTCCTTTCTACCTATTATGCCTCATGTTTCCTAAGAACTTCTCATAGACACCTATGTCATGTTTTTTACATTCCCTCTTTCATTAAAACAATCCTAATATTTCCCCTTAAGAAATATTTTTTTGTTAACTAATCATTCCCCCTAGGGTTTCCCTATGTGATTTATAGTGTAAGACCATGGATAAGACTAGGCTCTCCTCATAAATTATCATAATAAAATAATTTCTTATTTTTACCTTTATTACCATTCACCTCATTGGTTTTCACCTTGTAAATTGCATCGTAAGACCATGGATAGTACTAGGACCTCCTCACAAAATATTCCAATAGCTGATTTATATTATAACTAATTAAAAATAAAATTTCATGATTCAAATTTGAGATAATTTATGTTATATTGTGATTTACACATCATTGACATACTTCCCATCTTGATTTAGTATGTTTTATTCTTAATAAACATTTCACTTTTATCTTCTTAGTTTCTAATTGAATTTATGTTTACAAACATTTTATTAAATTTATCATACTTCCTAACTTGATTTACTATGATTAATTTTATTTACACTTACATTTCATTTTTCTTTTTTCCGATCTTGATTTAGTATGATTGACTGACTTTATTGTTTATTTATTTTTATACAATTGGTTTTCATGTGTATTCCATTTTATTACAAATTTTCATACTTATTAACATGATATAATATGACTTTTATTTATTTTGACTTGGTGCAAATATTTTACATGGTTTGAAAACATTTTTTTACCCTTTTTACCATTTTGGTTTATTATATTTATATTATACTTTTATACCTTTCCCATCATGATATAATGTGTATTATATTTTTTTGATTATTTAAACTTTTCAAAATAATTTTGCCTTTTATTTGTAAAAATGCATGTGTATCACATAATTCTATAAAATAAAACATACATCACATATTTCCCATAGAATATATAACAAAAGAAAAATACATTTGATAGAAAAGAAATATATCCATACATCCACATACAAATTAAAGTATAAATAATATATCAATGAACTATCAACACAAATATATATCATGAGTTTAACATAATACAAGTGAAAAATAAAATAACTCTAACTCTAACTCTATGCACCATCCTATCTACCATGTGGCCTAGTCACACTACCCATCAACACTTATGATTGACCCCTTGGAATGGTGCATTATAAAGAGGTAGTCTAAGATATAAACACAACAACATAACCCTATAGGTTGAACACATAATATTTTACCTATCTTAGTTATATATTGCATTCCATGTGTATAAATTTTTCATATGATAAGGCCTATTGGGATTGAGCCTCTCTAGTTCATACCCATACAGGCGGTTATAAATAATCACCTAATACCTATAACTATCACATGACCTCTCCCACCAGTCTAGACCAGATCATATGATCTAGGGTAGATGAGACCATATGATCAAATAATATGGTAGGTTGATAAGGTGATAATACCCCATCCTAAATATCATGATGTGGAGCTATAATTAGGGATCTCCATCTAATCTCCTTTGCAACATCAATATCTATAAAACAAAAAATGTAATATACCTTAGATCTCATGTGTATATATCTAAAATAATTAATCTATCATAACCAATGATGAAACTAGTGTACTATATCAAAAACATAAATTAAATAAAAACATTTCATATAGGTATTGGTATCACTAACCACAATCTCATCATCTCCTTGCTTGTCAAGCACCTCCTCTATCATCTACCATTAAACTAGTAAAAAATTATGAGTCACACGTAATTTAATCACTATCTAATTGACTATCCATATACCAAATATGTCTTAGAGCCACTATAAGTTCTTCTATAAAATATCTAACACTTGTGTATCCTTTCATCGATAGTGTCTCCATCTCTGATGAGATCATGATGGTTGTTATCACATCTAATGTGGTCCTTGATGTACTCCCACATATATCACATCCACATCCATGGAATCATATCATCCAAGCCTCACTACCTCCTTATGTCATGCCTAACTAGCCCATGGTTTTAATCATTGAAGCCTAATCATAGGTATCATGGTAAGTACACATATGCCTCCTCTCCCTCTTAGATTTGTAGCATTTCATTACCAATAAGTAGGAACTACTAGAGGGATTAATGGATGTCATATCCCCAAATATATTGGTATATTATCCTCTAGATGAGGATCCACCCACAAAGTATAGTAGCTCTTGATATGCACATATACCAAACTAGTAGCATTGATGGCCCAACTTAGCCATATATTAGCAATGTGATTCTAAGGCTATCATATAATCTACCCTCATGTGATATTTTACAAAGATATAAAATGGGGCATGATAAAAAATAAATGGTCTTACCTCCATTGAATAATTTGAGGTAGCTTATAATCAACTGCATGGGGTAACCCATCTGGTTAATACATAGGATATATCTCATAGATCCATGTACTTAAAAAAAATACATGGCCCATTATCTTATACCCCTAGGTGAGCATCGTATACATGTCATACATGATATGGACATAAACTATATAACCAAGATCATACAAGACACCTTGATCCAAGATAGACTAACACAAATTTATCACTTACAATGGTACACTATCATCTAATTTATGACACATCACTCATGCTATCACAAACCCTATCAAGGCATTCTAGATATTTGGAATGGATATGAAATAAACATAAAATAAAATAACACATAGACTAGTATAGATTCTATCCAAACATGTATCCCACTATGTTAAATATCATCTCATATCCTTTGACTTTGGTGTATCACATATCATCAATGTTCTATCAATAAGAATTACAATCAAATGATGGACATTTTATAAGGTTATCTCCACCTCTATAGTATCCACTTCCACCTCCCATTGAAAAGTTGTTGTCTATAATTCCAGTTATCTTAGTAACATGACAACAAGATCAACACTTAGATGTATCCATTTGATCTCCATGATGCCTCCAAAACCTAAAGCAACCAGTCAAGCTCTATATATTTATGATAAACACTCCAATAATTCTTTTAGCTAGGATCAATCCACCAAATTCCAAAATATTTTTTGACTCTATAAAATATCAAACAACATATAAAGCATTATATCTCGATGTCATAATAATAAAATATATTCTTAAATATTCTCTAAAAACTAAAAATTAACTACTTCATCATGTTGTTTGATTTATTTATCTATTTTTACCTTTTAATATACAATTATCTTATTTAATACTTAATCAAACCTATCATTTTATTTCCATACTAAATCAGCCTTATGTAACATAGTCGACCCATTCTTACAAATACTATTATCCTATTTGATACTAAATCGACCCTTTCCTAGTTCTAACATATTACATTGGGATTTTAATACACATTCAACCTCATTAAAAAAACTATATCAACCACAAGTTATGAAATACATCAATAAAAAGGTTTTTCTTAATCCATTTCCTTATTTCCAACTGGATCAGCCCACTACTATGTAGTTATCCGCCTCCAATGATACTACACAGGACTACTACTATGTAGTCACCGCCCTATATTTCTTTCAAATTTCAAACTAAGTCAACAAGGATGAATCTATTCTTAGTTTATGGTGATTTTTTTACCATTTACCATATATACCTTAGGCATTTATTGGTCTAATATTTTTCTACCCATTACCCTATTAGACCCCTAGTCTACCTAGTAATTTTTGAATGTTATTTTTGGTTTCTAAATTTCATATACATCTAATTATTTATACTTAACTTTTCTCAAAAATTGAAATTAATGATTCCCTTACTTATGTTTTACTTGTTATGGATATTATGTGTCCTCCATGTCATAATTATCATCTCCTCACCATGGTCACTCTCTATTCTCAAACTAGGTCTCTCAGAGAAATATTTTCTCAAAATAATAAAAATACCAAACGAATTGATTTTCACCCTATTTATATTTACTATTCAAAATTATTTACCTATCAAATATCTACCATCAAAATCCATTTTTAGCCATTAATTTATTTTTACTATCTCTTTTTCCAAACCAAAAGTTGTTTTTGAATCTTGAAATTCTAGAGAATCTTTCCACATATTACATGTATATTTTGATTTTTTCTTTATTTTTTGCTAATTTTTATAGGTTCAACTAATATTACATACATTAGACACCTTCACATTTATTTCATTTCCTTCCTCTTATATATCACTAAGGTAAGTAATGGTATGAAGTTTTCAATTTTTTCCTTTCATTTATCTTACTCACTTCTTACTTTAATTTATTTAGATTTATCATTGTGTATTACTATGTTCTTTTCTTGAAGCACCATACCAAGTTACACCTACATGACATGTGATGAGACTTGAGTGGGGCATTTGTATACACCTAATATTTTAAAACTTTATCAATTACCAATGTTTTATCTCTTGTAAGAACCCATTGAGTCTCAATCTCTCTAAGTGCATGCCTTAAATTTTGGATTGAGAAAGGGGTGGGAAAACCATTGGTACTTCATAAAATTATTGTTCCTTATATC
>JARHVA010002500.1:2030000-2067500 GCA_037957365.1 Torreya grandis
ATGTTATTATTAATATGTATGACATTTTTGGTCTAATGACACGAAACTCTATAGATTTCAAAATAAGGCTCATCTACCCATTGTGATGGTAGAGGATCAATATTAGGTAATGGTAGAATGACATAACCAAGAAGGGAAGAATCTAGAGTGGAATATATATTAGGCTTAACTATATGTATGAAAAACTTTGTATTAGGTCAAAGTATAGTGGTTGACATATTCAGGTGAAATAAATTAAAAGGATCATGGAATCTTAATAAACTATAATGTCTCATAATCACATAGTCCATAAACATACTTTGGAGAGGTTCAGTAGTGATTTAATTTGTAATGAGTTTGTGCTCCATCTCTGTCATGTAATCATAAGAGGAAACCTAATATTAGGTATTATAGTAAGAGAAGGAACTACAAACATAGAACTAAGAGACTATAACAAATAATAATGATATATGAGTACCTCTACATTTTTATCTTGAAAAATATAGATAAAAATGGGCCATTTTAATAATATCCATCATCATAATCATATGTATATAATTAAAAAGTATATGAATCAGCTATTTTATTAGTCCAATAAAGATGGTGAATAGAATGTTTAGTTTTGGTTAGGGTAATTGTTTTTTTGTGTAAAGGTTTTTGATGGGATCAAGGTCATAGAGAAGGAGGTAATTGAGAAATTATGTTATGAGAGAGATCAAAATTTTTAATATTTATATTTATCTCATTTGGTTTGTCATCATCTAAGTATAAAAGGTTATATGGAATGTTTCCTATTAATTCAGGATGACCATTATAACTTGGAGTAGAGTTGACAAGATAATTAAAATCTTGTGACTCAATAAATGGAATGAGAGGTAACGGTTCATGGGTAGGTATTTTTGAAACACCTCATTCTTGGAATTGTTCAAAATTGAAAGGATTCATATCTCCTTGAATTTTTTATATAGCACCATTATAGGTAAACTTAACACATTCACATACAAATGAGGTAATTATTCTCATGTGATGTGTCCAAGGTTAACCAAGTAATTTATTATAAGAACATGTAAAGTTAAATGTCATGAATTTCACATGAATATTTATGAGAGGTATGGTGATAGGAATACAAACACAACTTAAAGGAGGAATTTGGCTTGTATCATATCCTTGACATGTGCTTTACATGGATTTAATATTACATTGATAATATCCAAGTGTTTTAATAAAACCAAGGGAAGAAAAACAAGTGCATAATACTTAATACATTAAATATTGTTTGATTTTAATATCTCTTATTTTTATGCTAATGAATGGAGGGGATCATGTACATGAAGAAATACCTCATTAGGAATGATAAAAGAGATAGGAAATTTGAGTGAATGATAAATGTATACCATTTCATCAACATAGATAGACATTCACTCACATTGTTTGATAATGCTATATTTAAATCTTGATAAAGTAGATTCTTACCCCATGGATGGAGTATGAGGGATGCTCATTTTGAATAGCAACTGAATTATTTGATTACAATGATGAGGATAAGTTATCATAAGTTATAAGAAATGAATTTAGGATGGAAGATGTGAAATTTATAATATAGTATCATATTCATCAAAACCCATTATAAAATTATTGGATAAAGGTACATAATATTGTAATAAATCCATTAAACAAAGGTTAGAAATGTATTAAAGTTTGTGTTGATAAGTAATATTTAGTTTAGGTTTGGTTGAAATGAGTTGATCTATCTTAGGTGATGTATTTATTTCTTTCAATGTTTCTTGTGTTTAATGAAAGGAATGTGAAGTGAAGTTTGAGGGATATCTAGTTGAGATGTCTTAGATGGAAAAAGAGTATAAATTATATCAGTGGTTTATTTAAATTTTTGGATGTGATAATTGTGTGTTTTTTGGTTCCACATGCCCGAATTCTATGAGATATGATGGGGAAGTATCTTTAACAATGCTTAACTTTAGAAAATTGTGATGCTTAGAGGCTAGGTATTGATTAATATAAGAAAGTACTATCCTCATATTATTCATGTTTACCACATTATCATCATTGATGTTAGGATCTATAGTAATTTTGGTGTTATTGGTAGTTAGGGTAGGTTGCTTAGTGTGATCTTCATGGTTAGGAAGAGGATCTTTTAGCTTGATTTAAAGCTTCATTTTAGTTATGGTTTTATGAGATTTAAAAATTATTTCATAAATTTTTTACATTTTATGTATAAGTGATTCATGGTCAAATTTAGGTCTAAGGAGATAGTCCATAGAAATATTTCTCAATTGGAAATAGGTTTCATGAGAATGACCCCAACTTGCATGAAACTAAAAACCATTATTGGGATCAAACTAGTGTTTCATAGGATGTGTAAGGTCAATATCTCATGGTGAAGGTCATGGAAGATTATTTTGATTTTTTGTTAATGAAAGAGGTTTGTGTGCATCCATATTATATCTTTGACAAAATGTGGAACTAGGATGATAATTTTTATTAGATGGAAGTGGAGGAGAATTCTCCATTGTAGTGTTTAAAACAATGGCTTGGATGGTGTGTATGGAATCATAAGTATTTATAACACCATCATTTTTTGCATGTTAGTTTTTAGATTTTATAAGAATTTTATTTCCCATTAGAGGGTGAGAAGGTTTAAATCAATGTATAAGGAAAATTTGAAATTTAGTGGGCCTCTTCTACATATTTTGAGGAAAGATTCCTAATGTTTTACTATAATTTATGATGAATATCATTAGCAAATAAGTGGAATTGGTTATCATATTCCATATTATGCTTTACTTTGTTAGACAACTCCTTCCACTATTTAATGAAAGCTTGTAACATTTCAAATTATGATTGTTTTAGGAAGATCATTAGTTTTAAATTACTGAACCAATGTATTGACAAAATCATATAAATTAGTGATAGAGTGGGTTTTAATTTGATTATAAAAATCCAAATCATCTCCTAAGAGAGTTTAGATAAGATTTTAGTGGTAATGAATATATTAAGTTTAACCCAATCTTTGCATAGATTTCCAAAAACATTTCAGTGCAAATTAGGATCCATAGATCTAATATAAGTGATAGTGGGAATTATACCCCCCATGTCAATTTTTTTAATTTGAGGTATGAGAGGTTCAAGTGTTTAATAGTTTTATTAGTAAGTGGGGGTTGAGGTATAAGGTCATTATGTGCATCCCTAAAGGGTAGTAGGGGGAAATAGTATTTGATGCTTCCCATTGAGTACATTGAGTTTGATTTTGGAAACAAAATAAATGTTTTTTCATCTATATCATTTGGTTTGCATTATTGGTTTAAAAAATAGCTATTTGGTTAAGAGTTTGTAATAGTAGTTGATTAGTTTAAACACTATTTTAACAAGTGGACATAATTTTGGATGCACTAGTAACATGAGATGAAATTATGGAGTTATAAGTGTTAGTAGAATTCTAAGTACTAGATATGGTATATCCATTATGTGTTGAAATAAATTGGTTATTAATGTGGGTGTTTTGGGTAGGCACACTAAAACATATACTAGCCATGTTAGTAGAAATACTTGGCATAAAAGTCAAAGAAGTTCATGGAAGATGATGTCATAGTGTTATAAGGAGATATTATGAAAGGTAAAGGTGTGGATTAAATCATGAATTGACTTTCCCCAAATCCTATGGAAAAACTAGGTGAAGGTGAACATGGTTCTCCAAAATGAGGTCCCATCATGATATTATAAATGACTGAAGGATCCTTACCTCTATGTTGAGAATTTTAATTGATGAAAAGAATAATTTTAGAAATATATTCAATATCATTGTCATCTTCTACTATTTGCATAAATAAGGTATTAAGTGACATAAAATAAGGAGGATTTTTGTAGTTGGTAGTTCTAGTGGTAACATGGATGTTACATTGATTTGGGTTAGTTACCGCTAAATGTGTTATAGTATGTCTGTTAGGATTAGTGAAGTTCATCATGTTGTTTTAATTTTTCTATATGGAATTTTCATACAAATGTTCCATGATAAAATGGGGAACTGAAACACTTAATGAAAATGAGGAGAAATTATTATTATACTAGGTCAAATAGGTTGACTATGTTCTATAAAAAAATAAAAAGAACAACTTCAAAGAAACAAAATTGAATGGGTCAATAGTGTTCTATTTGAGGATGAACATAAAATATCTATTGTAAATTGAGTTGAATAGGTTGACTATGTTTTGTGGGGGGATGAACAAAAAATCTCTATTGGAAATTGAGTTGAATGGTTTAATATGTTCTATGGGAAAATAAACAAAATATCATGTAAGAGACTGAGTCGAATGAGTCAATTGTGTTCTAAGGGAAAAAATAGAATATCCTATAAGAGACTGAGTTGAATGAGTTGACTCTGTTCTATAGGAAAACAAAATAGGGTAGATGTAGGATAATGGGAGATAAAATGGGGGGTATAAAGTGACACTTTTTTTTCAAAAATTATAGTAGTTGAACTTGGTGATAATGTTATAGACACTTGGAAAAATTATTTCATAATGATATAACAATATGAATTATGCAATTTTGAATTTTATTTCTAAATTTCTAAATTTTTCAATACCCAAATGATAAAAGTGTGTGGAGTATGTATTTATGGTAATGGCTTGACCTTTATTTGTGAAAAGATAAGGAGATTGCTTGTGTACAGGCACACTTTTTTTAGTAAATGAATGAATTGAATTATTAAATTTCATATATTCATATATTAAATGTTAAGTATTGGTGGGGATATATTTTTAAATTTTTTTAGTAAATATATTTTTAAAATAATTTTACAAGTCAAGATAGCTGAAAAATTAGAATTGCAAGTGTAAGGACATAACTTTCTGACATTATCTCCATGAAAATCATTTTATTTCAAATCATAGATAATGATTGTAGATTGGTTAGGTACAAGTTTTTTTTTAAAAATTATTAACAATTAAAAAGGCTATAAAGTTATTTGTAATGATATGTATATTGTCCATAATGAGGTATGTTGTGTTTAAATTAAGTAATAATTATAAAAATTAGTTTGACATTAAAAAAACTATATATTCAAAATCAATGATTTTACCTATACAAATCTATATAATATTTTTTTAAATAATAAACTCTGCTTGATTAGATGTGTTGACAAAGATGAAAAATACTCTTAGATTTATTAAAACCCAAGTGGAATACTCCATGACTAGTTTTAGGCTAGGTTCAGACATCCCAAGACTATACCAAAAGGAAATTTGGAGGAAAAACATATAAAAAAATATTAATTTTTTTTGAAAGGGCATAAATAATTTTCAAGACGAAAAAAGTCATTAAATTTTTTTTCCTATTTTAATAAGTGCATCAAAACAATGTGTGTATGCTTTTAAAAGGGTATGCACCCTTCATTATTCATGAATTTATCTTGTTTTCCAGTTAATTTAACTCATTCATTTTATATTTTACAAAATTCAAACTAGTTTTTTACATTGAAACTCTACAAATTCTACTAATTCTCAATTTACTTTGTCTCTATATTACTATAAATTTATCAATTTATACTCTAGATGTGGAATTATTTACATAAATAATGGGGTTGACTCATCATAAAAGAAAAAACCAATTAAAGATCTAACAAATGAGGAAATTTAAGTGAAGGGAGAAAAATAAAGAAAAAGATAAGTAAATAGGATACATCCATAAGATCTTTTGGGCAAGGTGAAGGTACATCCTCCACACTATGTAATATTTCAAATGAAATTAACATGCCCAATTCCACGTAATTTAATTTAGATATGTCTTCAAATGAGATAAGAAAACACAATCAATCATTATTGAATAATGAAATTTGAAATGTAGAACATGTAACTAATGAATATGTATTGAGTGATGAAACATATGAAGAAACACAATATAATGAAACATCCATCCATAATGATGTTTTTGAGCATGGTGATAATCAACATCAAGTAATGATTCCAATTAATGTCTCTCCTAATGAAGAGGAATTTAATTCTCCTATATGACCTAATGTAGATAGTAAACCCTCTACTATCCCTAATATGATTGAAGTGGTAAGGCCACCTACTTTAATACAAAATATATCTCCTATAACTACACCTCAAAGTATAATGATATGAACACCAAGGTATTTGGTTGAAATATTTGATAAAATAATATAAACTATGGAAGATAAAATTTCAAAAATATTAGTTTAATGTCATGCTCATCATGTATGGGAATATAGTCATATAAAATGCAAAAATTTGTAATTTAAGCATGGAAAAATACACCCAACCCTTAGGTCCCTCTTGCTTTCTCTCTAAACCCTCTCAATATTGTTTTCACTGATTTCCAATAATTCATGGTCTTCATGACTTGACCTAAGCTGATTCAAGACCCTCTCTTCATGATTGATCTATCCCCCTATGTCTCATCTGCTCAGGACAATAACACCAAAGTTGGACTATAGTGATGGACACTAGGATGTCCCCTTTTTAGTGCTCCTATCCAATCATAATTCAAGGCTAGATTACCATTTATCTCTAATTCCTATTATTTATTATGTCAGCCTAGTCAAGTTTCATCTAACCCATGACCAATAGATCCATATATAAGCCCATTCAAAGATAATTTGGAAAGGGCTGGAAAATATCATTCAAGAAAGGAAGAATATAAACAAGACCACTTAATAAATCTTCCCTATTATCTACATACATCTAGCTTGTACACTTTCAAGCCAATTCAAGACCTTACACCAATCCCTAGTAATCTTAGGCATACCCAATTTTAGCATTTATTGTATTTCATTCACTATTGCACCAAGCACTCTTATAGGGAGAACTCAATATGGCTTTATCCCTCTTTAGAGTATTGGCATGTAGGTAGCATGACTAGACATGGGGTGTGAATCACGTCCAGTGCATCTTACACACACTAAACCCTTTTCCCCATTTTACAAAGTTTCTTTCCATTGCATAGAAGATACAAGTACATGAAATATCAACTCTATATCAAGATTTTTTTATAGAGGACTTAAAAATTGGTACATAGGCTCACACTAAATAGTTGAACAAAACCCAAAAAGCTTAAATCCATAGGATAATAGTGTTAGACAACGTTTATAACACCCTAGCCTAGGGTGTCTAGTTACAAAACTCCTATCTAATCAAAAAATGAAGTCCAAGATCTTGTTTGTGATAGATTCCTAGTTCTACACACAAATTTATAGACCCTGTCTCAGTTTAAACATTCCAAAATAAGCTATGTTTAATTTTCTCTCTCTCTCATTAATATCTTTAGAAAAGGTCAAGTTATAATTAAATTTCACATATTAGTAGCTTTAATTTGGAATATTATTTACTAACTTCTCCTCCTTAGACCTATTTATTAAACAATAATAAAACTCCATTATTCCCAAAAATAACAAATCATTTGGTGAACCTGACGTACATTGAATTTTTCATAAAAACCCTATGGTAAACTTTTAGCTAATTTTTTCCATTAATTTTTAAATTAATTCCTAAATATTAATATTAAAAATTTCTCTCAAATTTTAAAATTTTATATTAAATTTTAAAATAATTTTATTTCAAACCCTAGTTACATACAATAGGTCCCAATAATTTTCTAGCATTAATCCAAAAAATTCTTAGTTTTTTGCTTGCACATATAAATAAAAAATGTATCTCAAATTTTAAAATTTTGTAGTAAATTTTAAAATAAATTTATTTTAAACCCTAGTTGCATCAACTAGCTCCCAGTAATTTTCTAATCATTTTCTAAATTTTTAGTTGCATATTAAAATTAGAAAATCACTTCAAATTTCAAAAATTCATAGTTATTTTCAATTTTCTCAAAATCCTATTTGAATATACTAGGTCCCATTAAATCAATTAGTTTCCCATAAATTTTTGAATTTTTTCTTTAATACTTAGCTCATAAATTCAATTTATATTTCAAAAATTCATAGTATTTTCAATTTTCTTTTTGAAAAATCCTTAGTTGCATGTACTAGCTCCTATTTTTGCTTCTTGAGGTATCACCTTACATGTTTGGGAGATCTATATCCTTTTTATGTATATTCTTGCTCCTTATTTATATTATATTAATTTACTCTTTTCTATTATTATCCAAGTTATTTTTGTTATGCCACCTAGGTGTATCTCTTCCTTCAAGATGAAGCACAAGACTCGTTGGAAATCCTCTCAAATTCACCTAGATTCCTTCAATCCAACCATACACCATGGACAAATAACTAGCTCAAGTTCCTGTTATAAATACTACACACCTAGATTACACAAATTTTCATGAGGATAACTTCAATAATGATTAATATGAAAATAATAATGATGATATATACATTGTTGTTCATGCTACACCACATTAGACTATTGATCCACTTCCACCTATTGTTGATAATGACATTATCATCAACAAAGATTTGATTTTACAATGTTTTAGAGAAAGACTTAGGGAACAGCCTTGAGATCATACTCTTATCTTTTAATCTATCATAGAAATTAAAAATGATAATCAAGTTGAGTCTTCCATTCCCTTAGAGAAACCAATTTTAAATAGCACTATAGGGAAAACTATGTCTCAACAACCCCCTATAGCAGCCCAACCTTCTTTAGTGCCACTATATACAACTATTACACCTTTGTCTCCTGATATGGAAGCCCTTATGCAAGATATAATATATCTTCAATCAAAGGTGAAATTTATTGAGCAAGGTTCTTCTAGACCTACATAGTATTTATATTCTTTTTATTTACTACATACACCATTGGAATGTCACATTGCTTCTACACCCTTACCACAAGGTTTTATTCAACCCAATATTACTCTTTATGATGGCAAGAGAGATCTAGAGACACATTTGAGGGATTTTCATGCAACATGCTTGGATTATGTTCCAAATGACTAGCTACTTACCAAGCTATTTCTATGGAGCCTAAAAGATTATTCTTTACAATGGTTCTATAGTCTACCAATTTAGTTAGTCAATTAATTTAATCCTTTAGCTGACATGTTCCTAGCACACTTCAGTATCAACATTGGTGATAAGGTTTCATATTATCAAACTTCTCAATATAAATAATGACTAAATGATCATCTCACAAATTATATTCTTTAGTATAAGACCATCTTGTCTAAGATGACTAGCTCCATGGTAGATTAGGAGTTACAGGACCTTTTCAAACAAAGTCTTCTACCCAGAGTTCATGAATCAATCATGTTCAAAAGATTCTCCTCCTTCACTCAATTATGTCACACATTAAAGGAAAGAGAAGTCAAACTAATTTCAATGGTCAAACTAAAGTAGACTAATACATCAAACACAACTAATAAGAGTAACAACAAAGTCCCATATAAGGTCAATTTCAATGATACTAAAGGGAATAATCAACATACAATCAATGCAGATTCAGAGCCTCCTTAATGAATAGTTTTATCAGTACCCCCTTAGTGTACTTTTTCACATGTTCTAGTTCATCTACCTAGGGTTTCACAATAGATTTTAGATTGTAATATCATATCTCTCCCTCCCATTCAGGAACATGATCCAACAAAGCCTCTTCCATTAGGGCTTAAATTTGATGGTCATGTAAACCTTAAAGACATTCATGTAGACATTAAATTATGGGCATGTAGACATCAAATTTAACATATGGTAATTATCCATTATGGATTAAATTTGATGGTCACACAAATGTCAAAGACATTCACATGAACACCAAATTATGGGCACATGGACACCAAATTTAAGCCACAATAATTATCCATTGGTGATTAAATTTGATGGTTATGTAAATTTCAATGATAGCCATGTGGACATAAAATGGTAGGTGTGTAGACATAATATTTAATCTATAGTAGATAACCATTGGCATTCAATCCTTTGAATTTAGATTGATGATATGCATTTGATCATGTAAGTCAAAAATGTTGCTATAAGTGAGAGCTGACTTGTCAAAAGATTTAGGCCAAATGAGAACCCATCACATGGTAGAAGGGTCCTAGCCCAATATAAATTAATTTTCCAAGGTACATGAATCCTATGGAGCTACCAAAAGGCACAGTCTTAGAGGCCAAGTGCAAACATCAACCAATGACACTTGACTTGCCAGATTAAGATTGATGTTGTAGGATCAAAGGTGGACATCTCAACAAGTTAAAAATTGAGCATATTTTAAAGATCTAAGGGTGCCTAGTTGCATCTAATGTGGTATGATATGTGCCAATATGTCACAAAATTTGGCTTAGAAGTTAACATTGACAAGTCTATTATGGATGACCAAGAAATCATAGTGTAGAAGATAGTCTACGGGACATTCTAAAGAATATTTTTCAATAATGACCATGGATCATTTTTCATTTCTACCATATCTTGAGATTTCTAATACAACCATCATTATAGGAGTAGGTTATTCCATGGCATGCATAAGAGGAAATACAACTATCCAAGAGGTTCTAATTATGTAAGAAAGTGGTCAAGGGCATCTCTAGGTAGTTGTACATAATGAAAAAGTTTATTTAGCCTTCATCATGAATATCCTCCTTCTATCTCATGTGAAAGGCATTTATAGCCAAAAAAATCAAAATATTTTCTTTAATTATTCATCATTTCTTGTAGAGACAATTGTAACCATTATTTTCCTTGCAATTACATGAATATTTTAAGTGTGGAAAATGATTTGTTCCATCTAGGAGTATCTTGGTGGGACATTGGAAATTACAAGATATAACCCTCACTCCCAATTTAAAATGGGTAGAAAAATTATATAAATATAGGGTTTCTCCTCTATTTAAGAGGTTGGACATTGTGTTGGTAGTTGTTAGTCTTTGTTTTTCCTAGGGTATAGGCTCTTCCAAATTTTGGGATCACTACTCTGTGAATTTTGTCTCTCTTATTAAGGTGGTTATAGTTGTATATCCATTACCAAGATTTGAGAGAATATCTATATGTCTCACCTATCTAACATGAAATAAATCCACCATGTTTATCCCCATGACAACATTTTGAAACTCTAATGTATGTAAGATATCTTTTCAAGATAACGAAAAATACTTGTGGTTCTTACTCTTTTCTATTGATTAAATACAACAATGTGTTTTACAAGTTCTATTAATTAGATATTTGGGTTTGTGTTCATAACTGATTGTCATTTTGAGTATGTACCTAAGTTATAAATCCATTTCTATAGTTATATTTTTAAATATGTTGTTGAATACCTTTTAAGGGCACCTTAGGTTATGGATTTAACATAGAAAAATATTTGAGATTCTAGTGTCAATCTATGTTCTAGGGTTTCAAGAACCATTTGGGTGTTTGCATTTTATTGGCACCAATGGATACAAACCACTCCAGGTAGTTCCCATTATATTTCAAGTCATTTTTCTACATCTTTATAATAAGTGATGCCATGTATGTTGAAAGAATCCATGCTATTTTAAAATTGATATCACACCACCATGTCCTTTATCTTTATAATTAACAAAATGTCCTACACTGTAAATGATACAATCCTTATTGCATATCATAAATATGTTTTTACCTAAAAATGCATAAGATATTGATTATATAACATGTATTTTCAATTTCTAATTTAAATCCAAACACTACAGTCTTCCTTACATCCCCTTGTTACTAAAAAAATATTTATAATGAATGTTGCATGCACATCCCCATCTATCTTCAGTAGCTTGTATCTATACTAGAGCATTTTTTCATTCCATGTGATAACCCTTCTTAGGTGGAATGAACAAGTTTGGTTGTTTTCTAGTCATATTTATGTTGCCATGTGCCAATAATCCCCATGGAGGTTTAATTATAGAATCTCTCCATCTGAGCAAGCTACCTCGTATGTCCTCTCACCTTGGTTTAGGTAGAGCCATAAGTAGCATGGAGCTGACCATACCCTATGTCAGTGCCTCTTAGTCATTTTTTGTATCTAGTCCATTCTAGATGCCAAACCCTTCCTTAGCTATAATGACATACTAGTGAGTTTTTCATATTTGTTTGCCATTTTATTTTGAGTCTACAAGGCTGAGTATGAGAGGTGTACAATTAGGAACCAATAAAATACACCAATTCTAGTATAAATCTTTAAAAATAAAATCAAAGGTTTGATAATTATGTTTAGATTTTACTCAAATACACTCATTTTAGCTTAGATTCATACTAGTTTCTCAAATTTGGGGGAATAAAGCATGACATGATCACTCCCACATTTAGTTTAGATAAACATATTTATTTATTAGATACTCAATTTATAATTAGCATAATTAGATATCGTATTGGAGGCATGTGTGTGACACATCATTTTTATATGCTCATTTACACATAGGTTGATCAGATGGAATGGAAAACTCTATGTCATTCTATACATGGTATACACTTGCTATCATATTATAGGTTGTTCCTATTTTCATGCCTTACTCCATCTATAGCAGATAGAATTCTTAAGTGGCCCAGAGCTACCTAACATAGTCGAATGGTCATAGAGCTAACATACATAGTTATATATACCTAATTAGATACTTTTAGCACTTTACATAGTTCAATTATAGATGCATTTACTTCTCATAGGTGGGCAATGATGGAGTCGTGGCCTACTTGAGTTCTTGAGCCACCCAAATGAGAGGGTTAGACACACTTACAATCTTATTTAAGTTATCCATAGATCATGATCCACTAAGAAGGGTTGGGAAATGATGGATTCAAAACTAGATTGAGTTCTTGAACCACCCACATATGAGGATTAAGCAATATATCATCTCAATCCAAGTGAATCGATGATTTGATAATTATGTACACTCACATGCATAAGTTTTCATTAGGTCTATACATTGATTTTCATACCTAAAGAGGTGTATTGATTCCTTTCATATTTCCTATCTCTTTACATAGATTTACTCAGTTACTTTATTTATCATAGTCTTTAGATTTTGATAATCTCTTGAGTAAGGATTAATTTTTTGCATGTTTCATTACAAGTCATTACTTTTAATCATGTTTCACATACACATACCCATAATTAAATACATTGACTTCACTTCCTAGGAAAGTATAGATATGATTCATTTTATTTTATACTAGTCATTTAACTTTGTTGCATTTTTAAATTAAAGGGGGGACAAATGTAATCACCTAAAAGTGTTATTTGGATTCTAAGAGTGTTGCTTGAGATAGACTATTCCAATATTATCCCTAAACTTATCCTAGAGCCTTTACCACACTTTTATAGCCACTATGTAGACCACATACATATTTTTTTAGCCCAAATATTGTACCAAAATATAATTCCCAAATTTAAACCCAATATGCCTAAAATTCTAGTAACTAGACACTAGCACCAAATTAAGGACACTAAATCCATATGACGCTAGTGTCCCCAACTTGGTGCTAGTGTCTCTTGATTTAAATCTCCTAAATGGATATATTTTAAAATGTGTGTCCTTCCTAAGGTTAACCTAAGTATATTTTATTATCTGTAAAATTTATGGATCTCTATAAATACAAGACTATTTGACCTCTATTCAATGCATGTAAAATAAATACAAAATCCTATCCAAATAAAAAATAAGTTGATAAAAATTAATGTATTTGATCCCTATTCTACCCTACTTATACACACTAACATCTACATATTCACTAATCCTAAATTTAAAATATTTTAAAATATAAAACACACTCAAGGCATTCAAGACTACTCTCATTCTATCATTCACTTGCATTTGCACCAAGTACTAGGCAGGTTTGATCCCTGCTCATAGTATTGGTATGTAGTCAACTCTATTTATAGTGAGGTGTTGAGGATGTCCAATATATTTTACTAATGAGAAAACATTTTTATATCATGTCATACTTATAAGGAGTATTAGGGTTTTCACAATACATAGCTCTAAATTCATGCACACAATAATAGAAGCCAAAAACAAATACACAAATGCTCCCATAAAATTGGGATAGTCCTACAAAGAGGACACTAGTGCCATTTTTAGGACACTAGAGTAACATGATGCTAATATATAGGTGGGGTGATACTATCTAGCAAATAATTAGATCCTATGACTCTGTTGATGACACTCAAACCTATCTAGAATGCATTTTTTAGAACCTAAATCTTTCATGATAGCCACTTTATAGATAAGTCTATATTTATGAATATTTATTAATATTTTTAGAAATTTAAAATAAGTCAAAATATATAAGAAATTAGTGTTTCATTATTGCATAATATTTAACTAATGTATCTACATCTCATCCCTTCATGTTAACTTAGGATTTACATTAGTGAAACCCTTAAAGGTTAAAACAATGTAAAACCTTAGTTCTATTAGTGATATCTTTATTTTTTTCTATATGCATTTTTTAACCTTTAGGAATTAACTAGTGTAAATCCTATGTTGTTAAAGGGATGAGTAAGATGCTAATCTAGAATAAAAATTAGAAATGATTGATTTAATTGACTTTTCACAAAATAGCAAATGAGAAGACAAAGAGTCCTTATCTAGAAGTAAATAAACATTTTTGAAAATCATGGAATTGAAACAAGATATAGAAATAGGCAAACACCTTCCAATTTATGACTATTGTTTAAATCTAAACATGGAAACTAACACTAATATTAGGATAATAGTGCCATGTGGCACTAGTGTCCCTCATGTAGGAATTTATAAAAAATTTAAGGAAGTTATAGGAGGTTTTTGAGGTCCTATAGGTGGTTATGTGTCATTTGTGGGTTCACTTGTGTCATTATTTTAGCTCAATATCTTCCAAATACTTAATGAGTACATGTACACATTAAATAAAAACTAGCTCAATTCTAAAAAAGAAGGGATTTTTTTTAATTTTGAGATGTTAGGATCATCTGGAGAAGAACCCTTATTTTCCTAGTCGCTACCTACATTATCCCCAATGCTAAGGGTCTCAAATTGCATATGGTTCTCCCTTAAGGATTGTGAATAATCAAATTACATAGTATGTTATATTTACTTTCACTTAGGCCATTATTTGATAAACCATGTAATGTCTAGATGTGATGGTTGAGTAGTATGTAGAGTATTGAGTTATACTATTGATTAATTTTATGTAATTATGTGCCAAAACAGTAAGTGCTAGATGTAAAATTCCTTGTGAGAATATTTATATAGAAGGAGCTTTGATTTGAATATAAGACTTTGTTCACTAGCCTATAAGTTATAAAATAGGGATAAAAACATAAAATCATGCTAACAAAAGGGATACGACTCAAACATGGGATAAAAAGCCCACAAAACACAACTAAAATTGGACATTAGCACCATATGGAGCTACTATATTAAAATTAGAGCTACTATCATAAGGCTTAAATTAGAGATAAAATCAAACAAGATAGGCTAGGATCCCCTATAATTTGTAGAAGGTAACATAGGATCACTAGAGATACAATAGGGAAAATAAGACACAAGAAAGATTAAAAGACTTAAAATGACTGTGTGAACAAGGTTTGTATTCATCACTAAGACCTTCATGTGAAAGAACAAAAAAATACATAGTACTTGTGGTTTTTTGACAAAACAAGGGTGCTTACATCTGCCCCCCTTATATTCTATTAATGTAATGAAATGAAAGTACTAGAGTAAAATATAAAGAGGAACATGTACTTGCGGTTAACTACATGGATGTGTTAAGGACCTCACCCACTTATTGGCTAGAGAAGTGGATAGGAGTTGGAGTGAAATATTTGAAGAGGACTTCCATGATGTGGATGTCTTTTATACTAAATATAAATGGTGTACTAAATTATGAGGATTAAAAACCTTATTTTTCCACTAACTTGATACTTGTATTGAATCTATGTAAATTGATTGTGTCGATAAATAAGTCTTTATTTCCTCCATTCTAATATCTAAACTAAATGGAATATGTAAATTTAATGTGTGGATAAAAATATATTTCTTTCCTCCACTCTAATGTATGAACTAAATTTGGGTATGTCAATTGGGTCTAGAGGAATGATATGGATCGACCAATACAAATGGTCCTAAGATCCAAACTAGTGAAAAACTAGTGATATCCTAGTGATGATATTGAGTGCACCCTTATAATCTAAAAATAGATATCAAGGACATGTGCTCATCATCATTCCCCTTATCATGGTATCTAATTAATGTAGTTATGTATCTAAACATCTGTATATCTAATTAAATTTGTGTATGTACATCATTCCCCTAATCTTGGTATCTTATTAATGTAGTTGTGTATCTAAACATCTATATATTTTAGTGAAATGGTAAATTTGCATCAAAATTATATATCTATGTAGTTATATTTGAGTAAATTTATATTTGAATAGCTATATCTAACTATATGTATATCTATGTAGATCTGTGTGTCTTAATATCTATGTAGACTTGCCTTTCTAAATCTATATCTGATTAAATTGTATATATATTGAACCTATGAATTTTAATATTTGTTTACCTATGTATACCTATGTGTATGAATATCTAAATATTTGTGTAGACATGTTTGTCTAAATTTCTATTTGAGTAGATTGTATAGATGTGTCAACCTACAAAATTAAATATCTATGTATATGTGTGTGTCTAAATATCTCAATATCTATGTAGATCTATGTGTTTGAATATCTAAATATATATGTAAACCTATGTGTCTAAATCTGTATCTGATTAGATTGTATATCAATATGAGCCTATGAACATGAATATCTATATACCTATGTCTGAATATTAAAATATATGTGTATATTCCCTCCTTTTGGTGAGATATCTTATACTATGGTGAGGGTGTCTAACAAAAAGTGGTAATGTAGTTGTACTAGTTTTAAGTAGTAAATATGATGTTTTAAGTTTGAATATTTCAATTTATTGTGATGGATTTTGTTTATTGAAATTTGTAAGGTGATATATATTTTGTCTATATTAAGTCAATTATGGTAATATCATTTTGTCATTTTATAGAGTTAATAGTGATTAAGAGATTGGTTTAACTAATATAGGATGTGGCATATTGATGTCAAGTCCCATGTGCAAGAAATGATTCATAAATCAAAGTTGTGGTTTTCAAAATATCACATTGGAAATAAATTTGTATTAGTTGGTGAAATTGGTGCACAAGATCAACCTTAATAAGGTAGAATTTGAAAAATGTGACATAAATAAGTCGTTTTATTAGTTTGTCAATTCATTTAATGTATTTGAGTTGAGAGTAATGGTTTTTATGAGCTAGTTAAATATGCTAAGGAGATGAGGAGCTAGTTTGACCTATTAACAAGAGTTGGAGGCATGAATCCAGGCTAGGGAGGAGGTTATCTTGGTAAGAAGTCCATATTATTTTAAGTTGTTATCATTTATAATGCATCTTTTAAAGTTTTTTACTTATATTCTAGTTTAGGTCTTATTTTTAAAAATTGGCACTATTGTCCTTATTTAGGTGTTATTATCCACTACCTAACACTATTGTTTAGGATGTGGTGATATTGTATCGTATATTGTGCTAGTTTATAGTAAGCCTAACTTGTAAGGTTAATTATTATTGACTAGTTTATATTGTCTATTTTTATATATTTGTTTTGATTTTGCATTATTGATGCCTGATTTGGTTGTACTATTTTAGGTTAACACATATATGAAAGAGTTTTATACTAGACAAATGATGGAGACCCTACAAGGTCTACCCTTATTATATGTTGAGATGGGTGTGCTTGAGAGATAAGCTTTGAGACATGTGACATTATAAAAGCATGTGCCCTGGAATAAACAATTGATGTCTAAATTATGTGAGAGATGGGATGCATCTACCTACACTTTTTGGTTATTGACTAGGGATATTGCTATTACTATAGAGGATGTGTACATGATTTTTTGACTACCTATCTTTGGATAGAGAGCCATACTAGAGGAGGAGATAGGTTATCTAAATATATAGTGGGTTTCTAGGTATTTCACTACTATGGATGAAGGAAATCATTACATAAGGAGCGATAATAATATATTGTTGACACTAATTGCTACTATCAATGTTTCATGACTTTGAAAGATCTTATCCATTTTTCTATCTTCTTTTATGGCTATAGACAAAACCAAGGTATTGATATCTTATGGGATACACAAGATAGTGAAAGATATAGTGGTGCATGATACTATGTATTTTTGGGGTTAGATGATGTTATCCCACATATAGAGGGACTTATAATATTTCATGTAAGAGATATGTGGTATATGGATTTCATAATCTACATTGTTACACTATTGGGCATATGAGTACATAACAGTGAGAAGAATAGTGTTACATGTACGATATGGTTGAGCTCATCCAAATTTATTTATAGAGAGGTGGATAGGGATGGATTGTGTGCCTAAGAGGATTATTATGTAATTTTATCATGTGTTGGATATTTTTATAGTTGGGGATATTATCTAGACACACTATAGGGGCTATGAGGGATATATTGAGGATGATACTCAACTTATATGGATTCAAGTGAGCTTATGGCTGCATGACCATTGGGTCATTAGGTATGAATATTTCATGCAATAGTTTAATCTAGTTTAATATGTGACCTAAAAATTAGTGGTATCGTTAAGGAGTTCTTTGACTCCTATGAGACCAAGTAGTCTATTGAGGCCATTTGCTACTAAGTTAATCCCCATTAATTTTATAGATTAGGATCGTGAGATCGATATACACTATCTTTGAGATCTTAGATCATATAAACTATCATTTATTCCTATTTAATTTTATTTTACTAAGTGATCATAGTACCTGTATTTTTATCATTCACATTTATATATGAGATAAAATATTTATTCATATCTAGTTTAGAAATAATAGGGACACTTGTAATTATAATTTTTATATTATCAATTGTTCTGTCTAAACTTGTTTCCTATAAAAAAATTTAAGTTTTTTAAAGTAAAATTTTTAGATGATTATATTTATTATAAACATTAGAAATGAATTTTCATATAAATTTTATTTTACAAAAGAAAAATGATTAATCAAATTGATCATGAGGTGGAGGTAACTCTTTTATGGTTTCGATTCAAAAATGTTTAGTAGAAATTACATCTTTAAAAATGAATGGCCAACTAACCTTATATTAGTTAATTTTTTTGGATTAATATAAATAAAAAACTTTCTACATATTATGACTAATTCATGTAGATTATTAATATGCTTCTTTTATTTTTTTAATAAATCATAAATCATCTAAAAATACCTAAATTATAATACTAATATGATCATCAAATGCAACATTAACTTCCCTCTAAAATGTGACACCTACATTACTTAATCCTAAAGGTGAAACTCATGTTTTAAAAGGATCTTAAAACCATAATTTTAAACAAGTATACATAAAATAATAAACAAGAAATATAAATTAATAGGCCATTAAATCTAACCATTAACAACAAACTTTATCGAAAGACCTATAAGAACCCTAGAATTGACACATTATGAAACATGACAAAATAAAAAACAAAAAAATAAACCCTAAGGACACCTCAAAACCTAGTTGGTTCTCCACCATTAGGAGATCTCTCATGTTCCTATCCACCTTCAGCCTAATTTTATTGATGGTTTCCCTTGTGTGGATACTTAGGATTATGCCATATGTTATTTTTGTACATTTGACATTTTAACATTAAGGGCCATCTCAATGATTTTTTTCTTTTCAATCCCTTTAGGTTTTTCCTTGATTTTAGTAATAAAAGAGGAGGTGCATTTGGTGGGGTTGGTTGTAGAGGTTTAATTTATTTATTTTATGGGAGTAATGTACGGCCCTAACAAGTAGGCATTATCTTTATCCTTTTTTAGTTAATTTCAATCTTGTTTTAGCTTGTCTAACTCTGCTTTCATAACATTCCATTCCTCCATGAGGGATACCATTCAAAAACCCATATCCTATAGTTGTTTTGTAGAAGTCATGTAAGTTCCTCTTTTGTCCCATAGCGGGGTCACCCAGTTTTCTACTGTCCTCCCTTATGAATTTTACAACCCTCAAGGCTCAAATTTCAAATTTTAGGTTCATTTTCTTTTCCCCCTAAGGAGGTGAAACTTGGGACTTATTCTTTCCATTTATGTCCTCCACCTTCTTTTCCATCTTATGGGAGATCTCAAGGGGGGGAATGAGGAAGGAAGGAGTTTAAGGGACATAATTATCCACACTTTATTCTTCCTTATTCTATGACTATCCCTCCAAACCATTCTCTTTGATGTATTGGACCTTGAATCCCCATTTTTATTTCCACATCTTGGTGATAAGGAAGATAATACTGTAGTAAATGACATCATAATTAGGTTTTAGTTGGAAACCTAATACTATGTTTTTGAGGGATAAGAGTATAAAATAGGGAATTCTAATGTGATTACCCTTTAAAAGATTTATAATCAATAAATAGTGTGAAAATATATTAGTGAAATTGCTTGCAAAGGTTAAGTATTTCATTAATTATATACAAATTTTTGACTAATGTCCATGTAGGTATACTCTTGTAAAATCCTTCTTCTCCATGTGGAAATTGGTTTTAGATTCAAATAAGTTTTGAATTAGTTATTACTTCCTAAATTTGCTTTAGTACACCTTAGTTCCCTTGCATGACATGCATGTAACCTTGTTGATCATCTCCTATGATATATCAACCTTTATGCCTATGCAAACCACCTTCTTTTATTTCTATACCATGGTGAAATCCTTGGAAAGAATTTCATCATGCCCCTCAATCCTTAGCATAAATTTATGATCCCTCATTTATGTAATTTATGCCATACCTTCTAGTAGATGAAGAATTCAGCAAATGAAATAGGTTCTATCATGTCTATATCACCTCCCGTTACTCTAGTCATTCTAATGATTTTATTTTGATAAAAATTTGAGTGGTTAAGGTGAGGTCCAACTGAATACAATATAGATGTGGTAAATTATTTTAGTTGAGATGATGTCTCCATATATGAAATCAAATAGAACAATGCATGGAATATGTGTATGCATCATAGTGCCTAATGTATAAAATCTCAAGATTATATTTCATCTTGGGTTAAACATGTGACCCCAATCCTTTAGAAATTAATGAAATATTATGAATCATAATAAATAAAGTTTATGATATTAGGGGGAGGCCATCAAGCGATTAGCAAAAAAAGGTTTAGGATTAGGACCCATATGTTTTTGAGGCCATCTATAATAGAATTACTTTCGTAATAGATGTGATAGATGTATGATTCTTTAGAATAGAGGAGGAGTCCTTTGGAGTCTTGAATGAAATTTTTGATAGTGTGATAATAGGTGGCCTTACCCAATAAAGTGTTTAGTATATCTAAGGAGTAACCTTCGATAGAGATCTTCTTAATCTTGAGGTGGATGGCTATTTAAATGCCCCAAATGGTGGCTTTGGTCTTGATACATGATTAGTTGGTGTACCCATTAGACCCATGTAGTCATCAAACACCATCCCAGACTCATTCCTGATGACCCCCTTGACATGCAAATTATTATCAAAATAATTTTATCATATAAAAAAATAAATATGTTATTCATAATAAAAAACATAATTTAATTCAAAATGAACAAATTTTTATCTTAAAACTTTAATAAACTTTATGTCAATAACTAGTTAAACTTCACTATGTTTTGGCTTCAATACATGAATACAAATATTATAAGAATGAATATTATACTAATTTTGTATTTAAGATAAATTAAAGGCTTAAAAATTATGTTTATAAGTGTATTTATAAATGCATTAATTATTTTTATTGAATATTTTCCTAACTTGTCTAATAATAAGACTAGAGTCACCAAAAAAAATTAGATATCTGATGTTCAACTCGATTAGTTTTTCAAGACATATACATAATGCCTAAAACATAGTATTATTGTTTATGGTTTCAAAAAATAGATGATAGAGATATTTTAAAAATATTACCAACAAGAGAAATAAGGAAAACACTTTCCCCATTACCATGTTTTGAACTACAACCATCAAAGTACATAGAAAAAATATTTTCTTTAGGAACTATTATATAATGTTTTTGATCATATTCATCTATGTTCAAAATTTCATAAGTAATAATCCTAATTTTATAAAATGCAAAATTTACTAAAATGGATAAAATAGGTGTACATTGCCAATCTTACCTATGCATGAAATAAATTACATTACCTACCAGAACCTAATGTCTGTCATTGCAAATAAAATCACCTATGTATTTTTACTAATCTCTCCCTAGAAACATAAGATAGCTAGCCATAATATCAAGAATTTTTAAATTGCCCATAGATCTGATACTTTTACATTCATAGATGTTAATGACTATATCATTAAACTTATCACAATTTTTATTTTGATGCTATTGAAAATCTATAATATTATCATTATATTTTTCATATGAAACACCTAATTTATAATCAATGAACTTATGTAAAATATTATTTTGATCACCTTCTCTAAGATTATAATTATGAGTAATTATGTCAAAAATATTTAGAGACACATATAATATTAGAATATGGTCAAAATATTGATTAAAATATTTGGAAAGAAAATTTTCTTATTATTTTTGTTTTTATTATTCAAAACCAGAAAAAATATGAAAAACACTATTAATATTTGTGATGAAATTATCTAGTTAACTAGGTGAGCTAGCAACATGAATTAAAAAATTATTTACACCCTTGTTTTTGTTAAGTCACTAAATGTAATCACCTAAAAATGGTAATTGGATGCTAAGAGTGTCAATTGAGTCAGCCTATCAGTATGATATCCATAGACCCATTCTTGAGCCTTATAATAACACTTTTAGTCATTTGACAAACTATAATCACCTACAACCAATCATAACACAATCCCAAAATTGTCATTTTAGGCCCTAAACCAAATTGATTAGTAGTCTACCAAAAGGACATTAGCACCACATTCAGAACACTTCATGCACATGGTGTTAGTATCCCCAATTAGGCACTACTATCCTTAGCCCAAACTCTTCCCAATAGATAGTTTTTCAAATGTATGCCCCTCCTCAGGTTATCTAAGCTCATTTTATTATCTGCACAAGTAACATAACCCTATAAATACAATTCTAATCCACCTCTATTCACTACATGGAAAATAGAGGCAAAATCTATTCAAACCAAAGACAAATTTATACAAAATTCAGCTATTTGATCCCTATTCAACCCTAATTTATGAATTCTAGCATCTAAAATATCCCTAACTCTAGTTTTTAATCATTTTAAAGATCAAACACATTTAAGGTATCCAAGCCCAATCTCATTTTAGAATTAAATTTCATATACATTAAGCATTTAGTGGGAGAACTACATCAAAATTGATCCCTCCTCAGAGTATTAGTATGTAGGCATCTCTCTACATAGCAAGGTGTTGAATATTTCTAGTCTATCTACTAACATACACTCCATTATTTCTCATATCTTACTTGTAAATATAAATAGGGTTTGCACATAAAATCAAGCTTTCTAGGTATAATATAGAGCTACAAGATTTGGTTACATAGGATCAAAGCATACAGACATTGGAGCATGTCATCCCTATAAACAAGAACAATCTTGTAAAGGGGATGTTAGGCCAAATTGATGACACTACAAACAGATGGTGATACTATCCAAATTGGGAACTACTATCTAGTAAATATAGGAATACTAAAATATTATTGATGACATAGGCCATTACTCAGATCTCAAATTTTAGAACCTTGATCATTTATGATAGTTTTCAGATAAGTCTCTATTTATCCCTATTTTTGTATTTATAGAAAGTTAAACAAGGTCAAAATCATAACAAATTATTATCTTAATTGTTTAAATTTATTTAATTCATTTATACATCTTATATCTTTAACAAAACATAGGTATTCCTTATTTAAAACCCTAAAAGGTTAAATCATTTGGTGAACCTGTCTTACATTGAATATTACTTCAAACCCTACCTTGCATTCATCCAAATTTTGTGCAATAAAGTATATGGCCAAATACTTATATATATTTTATTTTATTTAGATAACCTAGATAATTAAAATTAGTTTTACATTAGAGTTTCAATTTATTTTTCATATAACTTAAATTGGTGGAAATAAACCATAGATTCAAAACACTAACCCTAGACACACTTAGGGTTTGTATCCTTTTCTATTTATACTCATATTTTATTTCTAAAACTTAGATTTTAGATTCACATATATTCTAATTCATATCATCATGATTATAATGAAAAAATAAATAAATTACTTTTTATTGCAAAGTTTCATACTTTTATTTTCATGCTTTTCCCTTTAATTTAGAATTAACTATGAAAAGACATCAATACATTTATATATTATGCTTGTTATCAAATATAATATTCATCATATTCTATATCATGTTATGTTTATTCTATGTGAAAAATAATTAAGACATTATTCTTTAATTACATATACATATTCATACATGATGTTTCAAGTCAACTAAAATATCTTTCATGTTTCATTCTTTCCATAACATGCTATATTTCTTCTATGTGAAAAATAATTAAGACATTATTCTTTAATCATATAGACATATAAATACATGATGTTTCAAATCAACTAAAATATCTTACAGATTGCATTATTTATTTTTTATGTTATCTTTCTCCTATATGGAATTCCAATAACAAGCAAACCCATACACACATAAAGAATTTACCACATAAACTAGCCACTATATTTCAAGTTTCAATGTCATGTCTTATACAAAGGAAAGAATCTCCTTCTCTTCCTCATCTCCATGAGTGTGATAGATAATTTCTCTCTATCTAGGTCCATGATATCATTCATCCATGAGATAATGCATCCTATAACACTGTCACTAATCACCCTACTCAACCTATTCAAAATTCTTCCCTAAATGGTTTGTGCCTACATGTTCAAATAGAAAAAACAATAGTTTGCACTTGTGAGACTCTATGTGATCAAAATATTAGTATGAACAAGATAATTACAAGTCTACAAAATCAAAATCAACTATTATATGAAAATATTACAACATTGAAAAATTAATTTACAAGACAAAGGCCTCTAGGGCACAATAGTGTAAATCATGTTTATACATCTTAAACTAGTCAATTTATGGAGAATAATGCTACATATTAGAACACGAGATCACAATAAAGTACATATACAAATAGTGATTCAAAAATCATTCAAAGGTGAAATAAGATTTCAAGTGAGATACTAAGGGAAATTATTAGATCCATTTTGATCAACCTACCTCTTTTACAACTAATGAGGAGATCCAAATATTTTTTTGCATATCATAGAATGCATGAGCACCACACTAATTCATGTTTAGCATTGAAAATGAAAATACTATATCATGGATACAAAAGACTCACACATTGATGCTTCATCTAAACAACATTCACTAACACATATACCAATTCAAAAAGGGTCAAATTCAAAAATAATATAAAAATGGTTATCAAAACATAACTCAGAACAAAAAAAGACTCCAAAATTACAATCAGATCAAGAAATAATACAACAAGCATAGATAAATCAAGCACATATACCTCTCTAAAATGAGGATCAATATTCAATATGGTATGGGTTTGGTTAAAATTATCTACAATAATATGATTATCATGGTCAAGGTTTGGGCAAATAGGCCCAAGGGATCGCTTCTCCTATTCTAGCAGTTGATAATATTGGTCAACAATGTTTGGGATTTATTAAAAATACTAAAGCACCTCATTCAAAAATCTATTTTATCAAGGAAAAACATTTAAATACATAAAGAAAATTTAAAAAAGACCAATAGGTTTAGTTTCAAAGTCAAAATCATGCTCAACTAACAAGCATTCTCAAAATATACTTTTTAGGAAAAGAACTTCCACAACACCACATGTCTACAACAAGCATAATTTCAAAGGGAAAAATCACAATCAATATGCCAAAGCATAATTCAAAAAGGTCAACTCCATAGTATTAGTAAATTCCTTCTAGTGCACCATGTTAGTATGATTATGATGTGGAATAATATTATGATTTTGATGATGAATAATACTAAAGTTATGACTTCAAAAACATTCAATTGAATCATGAAAATCACACTACATGAGATATTATCATTCCTATTTTCAACATAAGTCACTATGATGGTGAATCTCCCATGAGACTCATTAGTTATTATGGTTCCTAACCTTGTACATATTTCATTATCTCTCTCACTCCTTATACATATTTTATTTTAATTTTATTTTACATAAATTATACTCAAAAAACACAAAAACAATATAATATGTCAAAATATAAAAACATTCAAATATTTCAAAAATCCAAAAAAAATTAGATTGTATTGATTGCTTTGTTTATATTTATACTACTTTTTAGATATTTCATATTTATAGCTATATTAGTATAGTCAATTTTATCATACACATATGATTCATTTGTTCTTATCGAGTGATTACAAATTGTAGATATGAATCTAGTCCACTACACTGATCTAGATCATCTATCATCTACCTAGGTTTATACATTGATACATCTTCCCACTCAAGGACATCTTATACATTATTTTTATAACTAGGTTTTATCTTTTCATACTAAAATTCTAATTATATATTGATATATATTGACATTGATCATTACTTCTTATTGCTCATATTTTTCCAACTATCACTAGTAAGACTCGGTATATATGGACCTTGGCATCTACATTGATTTGTATTACATAGTTATACATGCTTTCATTTATAGTTCATCTACTAGACTTGATTGTGTTTCTATGATTATTACATCTTCAAGGGAATTTAAATATGCCATTATTGCTTGGCATCTATGCCAATTATCTATTTTTATTCCTTGGACATGTGCCCATGTCTTTTACGTATTCTATTTCATTTTTCTATATGTATACATTTGAACGTGTCCTTACTTATGGATCTACACCAAATTTCTTATTGTTTGTGTATATAGACATTTGAACATGTCTTTTTATGTATTCATTCTCAAATTTAGTGACATGTGCCCATAACCCTTGTATTTTGGCCCCTTGGCTTACTTTTTATGTGCCTCATATGTATGTATATTTTATTTATTATATGCTTCTACACCATGACACTTGTATTTTATTAGACTACACTACACATACTAGTTCTTGATGCCATAAAATATCTCATGTGTATACCCTTCCTAATTGGGAGCCTTGCTAGACATAATTCCCCACCCCCCTAAGTAGTTACTTAGATTTTACTAGTATATACATTGATTACATACATATTTACACCATAGTGTAATCCTATATTACAACATACATCTTACAATTCCTACTTATGCTCATATATATTCACATTATGATTTTATGTTTTACATTATATTGTAATATCATGATCATGTTATTCTAACACATTTTGTAAAGGTAATTCTTTAGAGGGTAGTTCTTCCATAGATTTCATAACTACCCTCAAAAGAGGGGGAATTTATAAGGGTTATCATAGAGATCAGGATCCTATTTTTATTTTCACAAATACATTTTAACACATAGGATCAGTTTCAAATATTATACTTTAGGCAGACATAGAATAAAATAGGGACTCAACAACAAGTTCAAACCACATAGAGATTAGACTAGGTAGTCATTAGCACTTAGATAAAGACACTAGAATTATAGGGTGATATTGTACACTAAAAGGCATTATTATCCAATATCCCCATCTTTAGGATAGTCTAGTTCATTTAGACTAGTACACTAGGTATAATACATATTTTTACAAATACAATCATAGGTTTGGTAGTTATGTTCAAATTTATCTCAGATTATTCATTTCAATTAAAAATTCATACTAGTTCAAATTTTGGGTAATAATGATTGGAATGATCACTCATACATTTAGATTAGTTACATAGGTTCAACTATTACATACTTGATTTAAATTTACTATACTTAAATACTAGATTGGGGGCATGTGTGTAGCACATAATTTCCATATACTTAGCTTTAGATAGGTTGATAAAATGGAATGACAAACTCTATGTCACTCTCTACATTGTATACACTTTATATCACATTCCAAGTTGTCACAAAATTCATGCCTTACTCTATATACAATCATTTTGATTCCCAAGTGACCTAGAGTTGCCTAATTTACTTGAGTGGTCATAGAGTTAAAAATAAGGTTAGATTACTTTATTAGATACTTTTAGCACTTTACATAGTAAGTAATAGATGGATCTAATTCACCTAGGGGAAATGATGGATTCATGGCCTACTTTATTTCTTGAGCCACCTACATGCGAGGGTTTGACACACTTACAATCTTATCCAAGATATTCACAAATATCAAGATCCACCAAATAGGGGTGGGAAATGATGGAGTCAAAATAGGATTGAGTTCTTGAGCCACCCATATGAGGATTGAGTAAGCCATCATTCAATTCAAGTTATTCAATTATATGATCATTATTCACATTCATACATACAATTTATCACCAATTTCATGCATTGGTTCGTATACCCATTGTGGTGTATTTATTCCGTTCCTCTCTATTAACTCCATTATTTAATTTCAACATAGTCTTTTACTTTTGATTGTCTCTTATGTAAGGACTTATTTTTGTATGTTTCATGATTCATGATTCACATATGTAGAACCAAAATTTCATATTCAAACTTATCTACACAAGATTCACTTCTAAGGTAAGTCTAGGTACGCTTATTTTTCATTTATACTAGTCATTTAACTTTGTTGCATTACTAGGATAACAGGGGGAAAATGTAATCACCTAAAGTGTTAATTAGATGCTAAGAGTGTTTCTTATGTCAAATTATCCCAAAGCTATCCATATACCCATTATAGAGCCTTATAATTACAGTTATAGTCATTAAAAAACCATAATCACCTACATCTAATCATAACAAAGTCCTAAAACTTTTGTGTCAGACCCCAATCCAAATTGCTTAGTGGTTTGTTAAAAGGAAATTAGCACCACATTTGGGACATTACAACCACATGACACTAGCGTCCCCAACTTTGATCTACTATTCTTATCCCTATCTCTTCTCAATGAATAATTTTTCAAATGTGTGCCCCTCCTAAGGTTAGCCTAAGCTCATTTTCATATCTACACAAGAAAAATAATCATATAAATACAAGTCTAATCAACATTTATTCATTATATTAAAAATAGAGTCAAACATTATTCAAACCAAAGATAAATTTATGTAAAATTAATATATTTGATCCATATTTTCCTCTACTTTATACATACTACCATCTAAAATAGTCTTAAGTCTATTTTTTAAGCATTTCAAATCTTAAGAAAATTCAAGGCATCTAAGGCCACTCTCATTCTAGTATTCACCTTCACATACATCAAACACTAGTTGGGAGAACTACATTAGATTTTATCCCTCCTTAGATTATTGGCATTTAGGCAAGTTTCTACATAGTGTGGTCTTGAGGATGTCTATTCCATCCTACTAACACAGACCTAATTATTATTTATATCATACTTGTAAAGAGAGATAGGGTTGACACATCAAATAAATATTTTTAGGTACAATATAGAGTTTAATGTTTTGGTCATAAAAAAACAAAATATATAGACATGGGTGTAGGCACTCCTTAAAAACAAAGATAGTCTCATAAAGGGGACATTAGAGCCACATTAAGGACACTATGCATGGATGGTGCTACTATAAAAAATAAGCATTAATATCCAATGAACAAATAGATACTATAATCATATTAATGATAAAAATTCCTTCTTAAATCTCATATTCCATAGCCTATATCATCCATGATAGTCAGTTTTTAGATAAGTCTTTATTTATCATTACTTGTTTCTATTTATAGAAAGTCAAAAGTAAATAAATAATATTTAATTATTTCGATTTATGTAACTAATTTAGACATATTATCCCTTTAATCAAACATAGATAATTACTTGTGTGAAACCCTAAAATGTTAACTCATTAACTTTATTATAAAGTATAGATATTTTATTCATCTAGGTATAATTTATAGGTACCTGAAGGTCAGTTGATGCTAAAAATTATTAAATCTAGTATGAAAATGTTTTATCTTTTTACAAAATTTCAACTTGAGTATTTTTACTAGTATTGGCTTGTCTTCAAAAAATTTTATCTATCCTTAGGATTGAACAAATGCTTATTATTAATATATTTCACTATGTTTTAACTATCTTTAAGGATAGGATTATAATGTTTCTTCCTCTTTTGGAATACATAAGCATTAGTAATCTTAGTTTCAACTAAAGGTTCCTTAAAACCACACATTTTTATGTTATCTTATCGGTATAAATATATATTATCTATATATTTAATAAATCTAATGGATTTTTGTGAAAGATGCATTTAATAATTATGATCATGTTAAAAAAACATTATAATATTGATTTTGATTCATTATTACCATTTGAATCATTTATTAGTTTACCTTATATGGAGGGTTTATCATTTCACTATTCCTTAATGTCAACCATATCATTTTATAAATTATGAATGGATATACAAATTTATTCATTTTATAAGCTAACCAAATATAACATCTGGATTTAAAATCAATCATTTTCATACTTTAAGTATAAATTAATAATTTCATCATATTTACGTATATATTTAGCTACTAATTTATTTTTATATTTAATATATAAATATTTATATTAAAATAATATTGATATCCTTTTACATGGTCACACATCTGGTGTGATATTGTTTCTAATTCCTGTGCATTTAGACATGAAATAATAAATAATTACACTTGAATCTATTGAAATATTGGATAATTATTTTACAATCTCAAACCATCTTTAACCTTACTAAAACATAAATTTATCTAATGTTATATATATTTCCATTCTTTAATGAACCTAGGGGTAAACTAAAAAAAGGATTTCTTGTCTTTTCCTTTTATCTTTTGATAAAAAAAAGTTTAGCATATATCTTTTTACTAGTATTGCCTAGAGTATCACATATTAATTTAAAATATCTCATATTATCTCATCATGATTCAAATGAATCTATAGAAAATTTAATGACATTAAATCCTTTTAAATAATTTTTTTTTAGATTTATTTCCCATATCAATTGGATTAACTCTTATCCAAGGATTTATGAAAATGCATATTCAACATTAGAATTTACTTTATTATCAATAACTTCATCATCCTCTATATTTGAGTGTAGGATAGGCACAATATTTCAAATTTAGTTCCTATCAAGCTATTATTATTTATTATATAATAATATTGAATAATTTATTTTATTTTATTTTTTAGAAATAAATTGGGCGATTGTTTTAGGATTTACAACTGCAAGTTGTTATGCTTTTTTCTTAAACACGTATTATGTTTAATTATTTCAAATTTTGTTTTACATTATTTTAAGGAGAGTATTTATATTTTAAATCCTTGGTACTATTAAAAATTAATAATCCTTAATATATATTTAAGGTATTTTAGGTGGTTATACCAAATGTAATGGACTAGGTTTGATGCAAGATCAACTTGCTCGTGTTGTTATAACAATCCGAGGTTATAAGACAAGTGGTATTCTAGTAATGGACATAGAGAAGAGAGAGATTTTAATGAGAAAAAATTTCTTATAAATTGATAAATGGAAATGGAAATTCCCAAATGTGGACATCTAATTTTTTGACATTAAAATTTATGGTAGTCAACTAATCAGCCTTTTTGCCTAGCATGTTAAATCAAAATTTGACTAGTTTAATAGTTAGGGTGTACTAACTAGAAGACTAATTCTTAAGTGTGTATAAGGTTATTTTTAAATTTTATGTATACAAATATTTGGAATAAAAAAAAATATATAAATATATGGGAGTTTAAATATATTAAAATACTTAGTTTATTTGCATAATAAAAGACATGAAAATGTCACCAAGGATATTGAATATTCTTCTAATCACAATTAAAAGTATCATATTTCACATTATTTCTCATCTTTTCTCATATCATGTTTAAATTTCTTGTATTTATGTCATTTTTATTTTCTTTTTAAAAACTTTATTGACTCAATGACATAATGGTACTTATGGGAGTGGTATTCTCTTGAAGAGTATAAAATTAACAATTTCAAATATGATTAGATATTTTACTTTTCTATTCTTCTTCACTTTAATTTTCTTATCATCTATCTCATTATCAGGATTCAATTATAATTTAAAATTATTTATACTATGAATCCTTAAGTGATAAATTAAATAATCATATCTTCATAAATAACTAACAATATTACAAAAAACTATTTAAAAACATGAACTATCTAAAATAATGAACAAAATAAATAAATAAATAAAAGTAAAATAGGAAACAAAAGATAGCTAAGGAAACCAACAAAAATTGAAGAGAAATATGAATTTTAAATTGTGTATAGACCTATAGAAACATAAAATATAAAAATAAAGATAAATATATTGAAAAAAGCATAAATATTAAACTATATAAGAGTTTAATACTCGAGTCTTTACACAAAATAAGAAAAAGATATTTTATTGAGAAGATAAAATGTTGTATTCATAAGTGTATACAATATGTGTTAATATTGAGATATATTTCAATTTTTCATAAATAGTTTGTAAATAATTTTTCATGCAATGTACATGCATGAAGTGTTCATTAGTTTCAGTAAAAATACATAAATAGTCTAGATGTATATGACTCAATAGTTTTACAGTCATCAAATGTATTAAAACTTTTCCATGTTTTATATAATTATTTAATTAATAACTATTAAAAACTATATATTTCTACTTAGACCAAGTTGTGTACCTCACCATTATAAAATGTGTCATTCAATTTTCTTAAAATCATATGCTTAATCTTAGGTACCTTTCATAAAATAAAAACATTGGTAGATTATTATAAATTTTACGCACGTATGCACATGAGTGCACATGCACACGCACGCATGCACGCACGTGCATGCATGCACGCGCACACGCACACACACACACACACACACACACACACACACACACACACACACACACACACACACACACACACACACACACACACACACACACACACACACACACACACACACACACACACACACACACACACACACACACACACACACACACACACACACATACACAAATTACAAATTAAATTATTTAAAGAGACTCAATTAAGAGTTTTATGTGAGGCCCAACTTCCCCCCCTTATATATTTCTCTTTTTTAACAACATATCTCATGAGATCATGTTATATTTATTTTTCAACACATGGTGTTTAGGATTTTTTCTAGATAGTGATAATATATTTAGTATTAATGTTATTTTTTATTTATTATATGAATTATATATGTCATGGATACATTATATTAAATGGTTCATTTTTATATGAATGATTGTGTTGACATGATGCATCAAAATTAATATTTATGAGTTACATTTTTCTATTTATAATCACAATGTTTTTATATATGGTGTTGGTTATTGATTTATACAAGATATATTTACATAACACTATAATTATATATTTTTAATTATAATTTACACAAAATTTATTTTATTTATTTCATGCCAACACATTGATTTCCATTTCTTATAGCTAGATAAAGTTCTCTTTATTACATGAATTTTATGGTTTGCATCGAGACTGTAAGTTATGTATGACCAAGGTAGTGAAAAATAAATGGGAGAATAAATTATTGGTGGACAACCAATTTTTTTACTATGTGTTCACAAGCCACATTAGACTTTTCTTTGTAGATGTGACTATATTTTGTGTGAAAGTGGTTATATTATGTAACTATGTTTTTTATAATAATTTGGTTTTAAAATAGGATTTCAGATTTTTTTTATTTTATTACTAAAATATGAATTGTGTGACAATTATTTTTGATGTGTTATAAATGTGACATGTAGACTCAAATATGCCTAAACTATCACTTTCCATATGATTTATTTTTATAAACTCTTGTAAGGGTACCTAGGTGTATGTGGGGTAGATTAAATGTCCCAAAAGTCTTTTTCAAAGTGGAAACATGAACTTATAGTTGAAAACCACTTTTTATGGTTGAGAATTATAAGTGGGATTATTAATAGGTGATTTATAGGTCATAAGGGTTAGATTAGGTTATATTTTCCATAATTTTGGAAGATTATTTAGGTTTTTATAGCCTCCAAAAAAAATTGGAAAAGATATTTTGTGCAATTTAAAGTATCATATGATGTCCATGAGAAGAGAGTTGAAATAATCTTGGAAATGGATATTTGTAGGAGAAATAATGTAATGTGTGATAGCTAGTTATTCTTATTGGAAAATAATATTAGTAACTAAAAATAATTATAAACTAATCCCATATACATATACATATGCAAGGAACCTTAACTTAAATAAGGTAACCTTTTTTCTTGGGGAGAGTTTGGAGGAGCTTGGATCAATGGAGAAGGAAGCAATACATTGAGGTATGACACCTCATATTGTTCCTTTTTATTTTTATATGAGTATTTTTATTGAAAATTACTCATGTTTGAAATATTTGTATGATATGTGTATATTATGTTAAAACTGTCTCTATCTTCAAATCCATGGTAATAGTTTTTAGAGATTTATATTTTTATGTGTTTGTTATAATTGTACTAGAAGGGAACCTTGAAATTTTACTTTTTTGTGTTTTTTAATGTTTTTGTGTATGTTTCAAATATAGAGTTAAGATTAAGTGAATGCATTAAGGAATGTGCAACATAATTTTCAATGTGCTTGAGGCACATGGTTATTTTGTTGAGAGTGGGTATTGTGTAGGAAAGCCATGTTGCCACTCTATTCATTATATTTCATTAAGTTTGGAATGATTTTGTGAGTTAGGTAGATGATCTTGGTGTCATAATTATGGTGGACGTATGGTTTTATAGATGTGGATGTCATTGTTTGGGTGTGGTAATGTTGTGGAAATATACATAATAAATGGATACATTTGTGTTTGTGTTTGGAAGAGAATGATATTATAAATTTCTTGAATAAAATATTATTATTTTAGTTTATGACTTCAATCTCACTTTTTTTGGATTTTAGGGAGAGACTTTAGCCATTAAAACTCATTTTATGTGTCTATGTTAGTATTGTGAATGGTATATTGATATGGGATTTGTGTTGTGGATATTTTGTGTAATGGGTATTCCTATAAAACCCTCATTAGTTTTCAAACCCTCGATATTTTTGTGTTAATTATTTATATGTGTTCATTTTTTCTTGGGGTTGGATAGTGTCTTTGACATGATAATGACATGTTTTGTTGTGTGGTAATAAATCCACACCTTCATATTTAACCTATTGGATACATTGGAGTTACTTGTTTTATGAGCATATTAAACCTTGGATCACATTGGTTTTGGTTGGATGGTGTATAATTTTATATTTTGTGAGAACATATAATGGCTTGATAAATTCTTCATGTGCTATTTCAAATTAAAATGCTTGTGAAACTTATACTTCTAAGTAAGATTTGTTTTATGATATCGCATATGATTTTTTACTTGTCATTTCTTCAAACCCTTTTAATTTTTCAAAAAAGATTGAGGAAGATTTACTGTAGCATAAACTTATTTTTGTTTATGACTGGACTATAATAAAAAGATAAATTTCTTGGAAACATATTTTATTGTTAGGTTTGAATATTTATTTCTTAATTTACACTTTATTATATATATATATATATATATAAAAATTTCCATATCTATAAACTTCTTTGTACATTCACAAAATACATGCATAAAACATATTCATTGAATGTGTGTATGTATTAAATAACATATTTTTACATAAATTTTTAAATAATACATCTTCAATACTTTTTAAATCCACATATTAAAGATATATTGACCTAAATGAAATCATTAGCTTAGATTTTATGGCTATTTTAGGGTATTAGATCCATATATCTAGGGGTTATATTTTAATCCTAAAACATCTATCACATTCATACACTTTGCTCATGCTTGAAATTTTGATTCTAAATAATATTTTATAAATTTATAGGTTTATAAACTTATACTAGAGGTAATTTATTATGGTTTCATTTAAGATCAATAGGAGAGGTATTTTGTAGTTCCAAACTATGGTTATATAGGTCTTCATCTTAACATTTGATGTCTTCAACACAAAAAATATCTTGAAAATTTAACTTGAGACAAAGGTTGAGATTAATGCATTTAAATTTTTTCCCAAAGGTAATTATTTTTATTCTTAAATTATGTCCTTTACTTAATTAGTATAATATATGTTGTGCATTACTCATTGGATCTATGTGTGTATCCTTGCCTAGGTATTCATTATATAGAATAAGATAGTATGTATATAGGTTTTCTTAGGCTTTCCATTTATCAACTTAGGTTGTGTAAGCCCCCATTCTATTGACCATTACACCTTACATTATTTACAATCATTTACATTAATTTATTCCTATTAATATATATATATATATATATATATATATATTCCATGTCATAGGATTTTCATTTGTAACCCTTTCATATTGACATTTGATTTTATACTACCCTGTTTGAGTTTTACAATTATTCTAGGTCCTTATCTCATCATCCAAGTATATGTATGATCTATTGTTATAACCTTATCTAAATCATAGTTTATTTAGGGAAAGATGATAGTTATATTTCATCATAGCCTATGCATATAAAGTTTTTCAATGGTATAATATAAAATTGGTTCCATATTTAAATCAATCATAGTATCTCTTCATGGAAACTCATGAGCATAATTATCTAACTCTACATAAATAAAACAAAAACTAAAGATAAAATCACATCTTGATTATTATACTCTATCTTTTAGAAACTTAAACCTATAAAACTTAGAGTATTTCATCATGTATACTATTGAGTGTTATCTAGGATAGTATATTTATATTGGGCCTCCTATTAGTAACCAATACCTTATACATCTCAACATTTAATGCTTTTTAAATCCATATAAAATGATGTCATTGTTATTGTGTCTATTTATGTGGGTGTTATATAGGTTTATGGGTATACTAAGGTGTAAATAAAAACCTATAGGTGGAGGTTGGATGGGTCATGACATATAATTATAATGGGCCTAAAATGTTCCCTAAAATTTATCTATGGCCTCTTGATTATGTCTTTTATTCTATTATACTAGATATGTCTTTTCCAAGATAACCTCTAGGGTCTTCAAATAGAAAATGTGAATTTATCTAATAATGTATACATTCAAATCTATAATAAATATTTTCACTATATATTATCATCTTAGAGATGATCAAAATATAATAATAGATCCAAAAATATCACCTCATACTAGGCCATTGTATAAATTCTTTGAAGAAGATTATGAAACTTATTAGTCCTTCTATAGATGAATTTATATAATAGATAAAAACACCATAAAATTATCCTTTAATATCTCAAAAATAACCATATCTATATAAAATGGAGATTTATCTCCTCATTCCTCCACTAGATTTGAGCTAAATCGCACAATATGATTAAATAAAACTTGAC